>JBBPBS010001059.1:30781-63733 GCA_037974835.1 Cicer judaicum | reverse complement strand
TGGTTAGAAACCCTAATTGGACAAGAAGAAGCCTAGGGAGGGCGAAAATGACCTAAATGTTCATCCAATGACACAAACACACCTATTGGTTGCACAAGATAGGTTAGAAACCCTAATTGGACAAGATTAAGTGTAGGGATGAAGAAAATAACCTAAATGTTCATCCAATGATACAAACACACCTATTGGGTGCACAAGATAGGTTAGAAACCCTAATTGGACAAGAATAAGCCTAGGGATGTCGAAAATGACCTAAATGTTCATCCAATGACACAAACTCACCTATTGGATGCACAAGATTGGTTAAAAACCCAAATTGGACATGATTAAGTGTAGGGAGGAAGAAAATGACCTAAATGTTCATCCAATGACACAAACACTCCTATTGGATGCACAAGATTGGTTAAAAACCCTAATTGGACAAGAATAAGTGTAGGGAGAAAGAAAATGACCTAAATGTTCATCCAATGAGACAAGCACACCTATTGCATGCACAAGATTGGTTAGAAACCCTAATTGGACAAGAATAAGCCTAGGGAGGTTGAAAATGACCTAAATGTTCATCTAATGACACAAAGACAGTTATTGGATGCACAAGTTTGGTAAAAACCCTAATTGGAAAAGAATTAGCCTAAGGAGGACGAAAATGACCTATATGTTCATCCAATTTCACAAACACAACTATTGGACGCACAAGACTGGTTAGAAACCCTAATTGGACAAGAAGAAGCCTAGGGAGGGCGAAAATGACCTAAATGTTCATCCAATGACACAAACACACCTATTGGTTGCACAAGATAGGTTAGAAACCCTAATTGGACAAGATTAAGTGTAGGGATGAAGAAAATAACCTAAATGTTCATCCAATGATACAAACACACCTATTGGGTGCACAAGATAGGTTAGAAACCCTAATTGGACAAGAATAAGCCTAGGGATGTCGAAAATGACCTAAATGTTCATCCAATGACACAAACTCACCTATTGGATGCACAAGATTGGTTAAAAACCCAAATTGGACATGATTAAGTGTAGGGAGGAAGAAAATGACCTAAATGTTGATCCAATGACACAAACACTCCTGTTGGATGCACAAGATTGGTTAAAAACCCTAATTGGACAAGAATAAGTGTAGGGAGAAAGAAAATGACCTAAATGTTCATCCAATGATACAATCACACCTATTGCATGCACAAGATTGGTTAAACACCCTACTTGGACCAGATAAAGCCTAGGGAGGACGAAAATGACCTAAATGTTCATCCAATGACACAAACACACCTATTGGATGCATAAGATTGGTTAGAAACCATAATTGGACAAGAATATGCCTAGGGAGGTCGAAAATGACCTATATGTTCATCCAATGACACAAACACACCTATTGGATGCACAAGACTTGTTAGAAACCCTAATTGGACAAGAATAAGCCTAGGGAGGACGAAAATGACCTAATTGTTCATCTAATGCACAAACACACCTAAAGGATGCACAAGATTGGTTAGAAACCATAATTGGACAAGAATAAGCCTAGGGAGGTCGAAAATGACCTAAATGTTCATCTAATGACACAAACACAGCTATTGGATGCACAAGTTTGGTAAAAACCCTAATTGGAAAAGAATTAGCCTAAGGAGGACGAAAATGACCTATATGTTCATCCAATTTCACAAACACAACTATTGGACGCACAAGATTGGTTAGAAACCCTAATTGGACAAGAAGAAGCCTAGGGAGGGCGAAAATGACCTAAATGTTCATCCAATGACACAAACACACCTATTGGTTGCACAAGATAGGTTAGAAACCCTAATTGGACAAGGATAACCCTAGGGAGGTCGAAAATGACCTAAATGTTCATCCAATCACACAAACACACCTATTGGATGCACAAGATTGGTTAGAATCCCTAATTGGACAAGAATAAGCCTACGGAGGAGAAAAATGACCTAATTCTTCATCCAATGCACAAACAAACCTATTGGATGAACAAGATTGGTTAGAAACCCTAATTGGACAAGAATAAGCCTAGGGAGGACGAAAATGATCTAAATGTTCATCCAATGATACAATCACACCTATTGCATGCACAAGATTGGTTAAACACCCTACTTGGACCAGATAAAGCCTAGGGAGGACGAAAATGACCTAAATGTTCATCCAATGACACAAACACACCTATTGGATGCATAAGATTGGTTAGAAACCATAATTGGACAAGAATATGCCTAGGGAGGTCGAAAATGACCTATATGTTCATCCAATGACACAAACACACCTATTGGATGCACAAGACTTGTTAGAAACCCTAATTGGACAAGAATAAGCCTAGGGAGGACGAAAATGACCTAATTGTTCATCTAATGCACAAACACACCTAAAGGATGCACAAGATTGGTTAGAAACCATAATTGGACAAGAATAAGCCTAGGGAGGTCGAAAATGACCTAAATGTTCATCTAATCACACAAACACACCTATTGGATGCACAAGTTTGGTAAAAACCCTAATTGGAAAAGAATTAGCCTAAGGAGGACGAAAATGACCTATATGTTCATCCAATTTCACAAACACAACTATTGGACGCACAAGATTGGTTAGAAACCCTAATTGGACAAGAAGAAGCCTAGGGAGGGCGAAAATGACCTAAATGTTCATCCAATGACACAAACACACCTATTGGTTGCACAAGATAGGTTAGAAACCCTAATTGGACAAGGATAAGCCTAGGGAGGTCAAAAATGACCTAAATGTTCATCCAATCACACAAACACACCTATTGGATGCACAAGATTGGTTAGAATCCCTAATTGGACAAGAATAAGCCTACGGAGGAGAAAAATGACCTAATTGTTCATCCAATGCACAAACAAACCTATTGGATGCACAAGATTGGTTAAACCCCTAATTGGACATGATTAAGTTTAGGGAGGACGAAAATGACCTAAATGTTCATCCAATGACCCAAACACACCTACTGGATGCACAAGATTGGTTAGAAACCCTAATTGGACAAGAATAAGCCTAGGGAGGTCGAAAATGACCTAAATGTTCATTCAATGACACAAACACAGCTATTGGATGCACAAGTTTGGAAAAAACCCTAATTGGAAAAGAATTAGCCTAAGGAGGACTAAAATGACCTAAATGTTCATCCAATGACACAAACACAACTATTGGACGCACAACTCATTTTATTTTTGTTTTTCAATTTTGAACTGCAAATAGTATAAATTATTCGGATAGAAAAATAAAATTAGAACACACAAGAGTAAAGTCATAAGATAATAATAGAAAGCTACTAAGAATAATAATAAGATATATTTTCATAGACATGTTTCTTGTAGAAATCTAGAGCTAAATGTATACAGTTATTTCGCTCTAGATTCCTTATCTTTAATAAAATATTTATTATTTTTAGATTTTGGATTCTTAATAAATCTTATTAAGTTTTTTCTTTGATTATGGATTTACTATATTCTATACTTATTATGTATACTTCATTTATACAGTAAAAAAAAGATATATCTATATTTATTATTTAAATATAGATATATCTATTCATTTAGCTATACGTAGTATAATTTTTAAAATAGAGTTAGTATAAGTCTATATGAATTCTAGTGATTAAATACTATCTTTATTACAATATAATAATAATCCAAATATTAATCTAAGAATCAACAAAAAATAACAGGTACAAATTTAATATTGAGGTACCCCATTTTATGATAAACTTACCTTCCTTTTTTGTTCCTTTAGTCGGCCTAGTATTTCCGGCAGTTGCAATGGCTTCTTTATTTCTTTATGTTCAAAAAAACAAGATTTTTTAGATACGGGCAGTAGTAACAAGTCTGATATATATATATATATATTTTGAAAGTTCCATTTATTTGCACAGGTACAAATTTAAAATTGAGGTACCCCATTTTATGATAAACGTTTATGTGTTTTTAGTGGGCCTTGTATTAATTGTAATGTCTGCTTTATTCGTTTATGTTCCAAAATTCATTTTGGGGTTAGAAAAATATGTTTGTCGCTCACAAGACGCATGGCTTGACATTGTAACAGGGTCCCGAAAACCAATCAATTTCTTCTGGGCTTCTTTCACTTTTTTAGGTTCATTAGGAGTGTTATATTTTTCAGTTTCTAGTTATTATGGTAGGCATTTTTTCTCTTTCATTTCGTCCGAATTTGTAGTTCCTTTTTTGCCACAAGGGGTCACACTGACTTTCTATGGAATCGCTGGTCTCTTTCTAAGTTTTCATTGGTGGCTTCTCATTTTTTGGAATGTGGGTAGTGGTTATAATTTTTTTGATAAAAAAAAAAGAATGGTGTGTTTTTTTCGTTACGGATTTCCTGGAACATATCGTCGTATTTTTCTCCGAGTTCGTATGGAAGATATTCAGTCCCTCATACTACAAGCTAACCCTAACCCAGAACCTAGTAGCGGTGTCCTTTATATGCAAACCAGAGAACAAGGGACCATTCCCTTGACTCCTGTTGATGATTATTATGATAGGACTCCACGCAACGTTATACAAAAAGCTTGGGACTTGTCCAGATTCTTGAGTGTACCAATGGAAATAGTTCCATATTCTTGAGTCTACCAATGAAAATAGTTGTATCAAAAAATTTCAAAAAATAAATGTTTTCTTAAAGAAAACATTTATTTTTTGAAATTTTTACTTTTGAAACAATATTTTTCTTCTTCATTGAAATTGGCGGTGGATTATTTTTTTTTTTTTATTTTATTTTTTTATTTTTTTTTTTTTTTCAAATGAAAGTAAAAAACTAACTTCCGAATTACAAATAAAAAAAAAGCGAGAATAAATTATCAATTTTTATGAGTAAATTAGAAATTGATATAGAGCTAAGATTTATTACTTATAATAGAACTTATGCTTAATAGAAAGATTATTATTATATATATAGTTGATAAATGAGATGAAACTGAGTTCATTAAAGATGAAAAATGGCAAAAAAGAAAGCATTCATTCCCCTTCTATGTCTTACATCTATAGTCTTTTTGCCCTGGTGCATCTCTTTTACATTTAAGAATAGTTTTGAATCTTGGATTACTAATTGGTGGAATACGAAACAATCCGAAATTTTCGTGAATATTATTCAAGAAAAAAGTATTTTAAAGAAATTCATAGAGTTCGAGGAACTCTTCCTCTTGGATGAAATGCTAAAGGAATACCCGGAAACACCTTTACAAAACCTTCGTATCGAAATCTACAAAGAAATCATCCAATTGATCAAGACGCACAACCAAGATCGTATCCATACAATTTTTCATTTTTTTACAAATTTAATCTGTTTGCTAATTCTAAGTGGTTATTCTATTAGGGGTAATCAAGAAATCATAATTCTGAACTCTTGGGTTCAAGAATTTCTATATAACTTAAGTGACACAATAAAAGCTTTTTGTATTCTTTTATTAACAGATTTATGTATAGGATTCCATTCGACTCATGGTTGGGAACTAATGATTGGGTCGGTCTATAAAGATTTTGGATTTACTCAGAATGATCAAATTATATCCGGTCTTCTTTCTACTTTTCCAGTTATTTTAGATACTTTTTTAAAATACTGGATTTTCCGTTATTTAAATCGCGTATCTCCGTCGCTTGTAGTGATTTATCATTCCATGAATGACTGAAAAAATAATTCACTGATCCAATTAAAAAGTTTATTTTTTTATATAAAAGCTAAACATTCCAAAATTGACTTTTTCTTTTTCGTTCTACTCGTATTCTTCCTATATTCTATTCTAGGAAAAGAATTTCAGTAAATAGCAGAATAATGGATAGGGAACCATTTCCGTATTGCTCATGATCTATATAATAACTGGAGCACCTATTTCATATGCATATCCCATTTTTGCCCAGCAAGGTTATGAAAATCCGCGAGAAGCTACCGGGCGGATTGTATGTGCTAATTGTCATTTAGCTAATAAGCCGGTAGATATTGAGGTTCCACAAATTGTACTTCCCGATACGGTATTTGAAGCTGTTGTTCGAATTCCTTATGATATGCAAGTGAAACAAGTTCTTGCTAATGGTAAAAAGGGGGCTTTGAATGTGGGGGCTGTTCTTATTTTACCAGAGGGCTTTGAATTGGCCCCTCCTGATCGTATTTCGCCCGAGATTAAAGAAAAGATAGGTAATTTGTCTTTTCAAACCTATCGTCCCACAAAAAAAAATATTCTTGTGGTAGGCCTTGTTCCTGGAAAGAAATATAGTGAAATTACCTTTCCTATTCTTTCTCCAGATCCCGCTACTAAGAGAGATGTTTACTTCTTAAAATATCCTATATACGTAGGCGGTAACAGAGGAAGAGGTCAGATTTATCCCGACGGGAGTAAGAGTAATAATAATGTTTATAATGCTACAGCAACTGGAATAGTAAACAAAATCATACGAAAAGAAAAAGGTGGATACGAAATAACGATAGTGGATGCCACGGATGGACGTGAAGTGATTGATATTATACCTCCAGGACCAGAACTTCTTGTTTCAGAGGGTGAATCCATCAAACTTGATCAACCATTAACTAGTAATCCTAATGTGGGTGGATTTGGTCAGGGGGATGCAGAAATAGTCCTTCAAGATCCGTTACGTGTCCAAGGTCTCCTGTTCTTCTTCGCATCTATTATTTTGGCACAAATCTTTTTGTTTCTTAAAAAGAAACAATTTGAGAAGGTTCAATTGTCCGAAATGAATTTCTAGGTACTAAGATTTATCAACATATTAAGCTCGTAAAAAAAACTCCATTTTTGTTGATAAATTATGTAAAGACCTTTGGTTCTCTACACTATTTTTCTACCATATTTAGAGAATTCCTTGTACTGTAGAACTAGTCAGTCATAGTATATATATTGGGAAGAAGACTGTTTGACTTTGGTTCTTTGCTTTTTTTTCAACTCTATAATCAATTAGAACCATATAATTATGTCGCTGTTTTTACATTTCAATGTACTACAATAGAAATATATTAATCCCTTTCTATTGTAATCAAATTTCAATTAAATTCGACTCGATACTAAATCTTAAAAAAGAGGCAAAGAATATTAAGTAAAGGGGGAATAGAAATGGAGAAAAGGGGATTCTAGGATGGATAATTTATCTTTTCCTAGAGTCCAATTCCTTCTTGTTTATATCGAAATAGATACGTAGTGAAGTAATGGACAAACAAAAAAGAGCGTGAATTTGATTCACTAAATAGAACTTCTTAAATTTACTTAAAAAATAAGAATGAAATCTTGATTCGATATTTTTAGAGACTCAAATAGATTTCGAGTACTATTTCATTAGTATAGTATCAAAAAAGTTAGGTTCTAGAGAATATTGGAGTGGTAGAAAATATATATTATATAATAAATATAATACATTATATAATAATTCTTACAAAATAGAATTCTTTCATATAGAATACTATTTTATTGCGACATCCCCAAGAAGTATTCCTTCTTTACTTTTCTTTGAAGAAGTTCATTTTTCAAAAACATCCTAAAAAAATGAAATAGAGTTTTTTGAAACATACCAAAAAGTTATCTATTGAGTCATTTACAAAAAGATTTTGATTATGAAGAACTCAACGGGACCCCCTCGAATTCGTCAAAGAAAGAGTGGATCCCTGTTGAGTTCTTATGCTTTCATTTCGAAAACTAAATTCATCCGATTACTACAAGGATGATCCCAACCCGGAATATGAACCATAAAAGAAAATACCAATTAAACCGATCACGGCAATACCAGCTACAGTACCTATTATCCAAAGAGGAATCCTTCCAGTAGTATCGGCCATTTATCCCACTTTCCTCCACATTTGATCAAGTAGTCAGTCATGCTAAAGACCTAAACAGTCATAGATAATTTTGAAATGATATCCTTCCGAATGGCATAAGAGAATTCCTAATATATATATATACTATTCCCTTTTCTTCTATTAATTGAAGAAATAATTTGAAAATAAAACAGCAAGTACAAAAATGAGTAATAACACCCAGTAGAGACTGGTACGATTCAATTCAACATTTTGTTCATTTGGGTTTGATTGTGTCGTAGCTCTATAATTCGGATTAGGTTTATCGTTGGATGAACTGCATTGCTGAAATCGATCCCAAAAAAGAAACGGTGGGTACCGCTAGTCCGTGAACAGCCAACCATCGTACTGTAAAAATGGGATAGGTCCTATCTATGGTCATTGGAGCCTCCTAAAAAGATCTACTAAATTCATCGAGTTGTTCCAAAGAATCAAAACGCCCAGTTATTAATGGAATTCCTTGTCGGCTTTCTGTAAAATACTCGTTTGGCCGGGGGCTTCCAAATACATCGTAAGCTAAACCCGTGCTGACAAATAACCAACCCGCAATGAATAGGGATGGTATAGTAATGCTATGAATAATCCAGTATCGAATACTGGTAATAATATCAGCAAAAGAACGTTCTCCTGTGCTTCCAGACATGCCGAGCTCCACATATTCTTATACAGTCAAAGGGGGATCGATTCCAAAAAAGATCAAATCAGTAAGTATAAATTTACTGAAATCCAATCTTTGTTAGATCGTCAATTTTGTACCAAGGGTCTCTTTCGAGTATACCGAATCAGTATACCTATCCTTCTTCTAACACAGCAACGAAATTTCACAATCAGTGGCGAGATCAAGTACTAGAAAATAAAATTTATTTGTTTTTTCTTTGTTGGTTGTTTCGATATACTGAATATAAAATTCCTCAAAGTTTAAGACTATAAGATGAGGGTTCTCTACATTCAGTATTAGCTTCGGACTAGAAAAGAAACTAAAGATCCATAAAAATTTTAATGGGATGAAGTGGTTTCTAAGAATTAATAAAGCAAATTAGAATATTTCTAGAATTCAATTAGATAAGAAATCGAGAAATATACTTTTTGTGGTTGTCAAGGCTAAGGCTCTATCTTTCTTGTTTTAATTACAAGGATAGAGTTAAAATAAAAATATTCAAATAAAATATGATGAAAAGACAAAAAAAACCGCGGACCCCTAGTTTCAAGTGATCTAATACCCTTTTCTTTTCGTTCAAGGTATTAGAAGAATGGAATATATTACAAAATAGAATAAGTTAAAAATCAAAGTCAAGAAGTCAGGGTCACTCTCTTCTTTTGTTCTAAACTAATCGAATGAAAATTTTTTCATTCGATTAGTTTACTCAGCTCATGAGTTGATCAAAAAATCTGTTGATTTGGAATCGCAGGACGGGTAGATGTCACAGATGATTAATTGATTTTTTACCTATGTAATTATATTTTTCTTTTTGTTCGTACGTAATAATGGATTCATGAATCCATTATTTTCAATTGTATCTTTTAAGTGGTATTTTTTGCTTCGTTTCCTGTTTTTATCTCAAAAAAAAGAAACTTAGGAAAGTGCTTTATAAACATATGTATAATAAAGAACATATTTCATCTAGTTTCCTTATGCCCACTATAACCAGTTATTTCGGTTTTCTACTAGCAGTTTTAACTATAACCGCAGGTCTTTTTATCAGTCTGAATAAGATACGACTTATTTGATTTCAAATTTTCAGATGAATTGGCAATTTTGGAATAGTTTAGATATTCTATAGTGATTTATAATGTCAATTGCCAATTCTTTGTCATTGAGATTCATGGTCAATACAGATTCATATTTAAGGATAGATATTACCCCCACTTTTTTTACTTTCAAACAAACTCAAATGATTGAAGTTTTTCTATTTGGAATTGTGTTAGGTCTAATTCCTATTACTTTGGCTGGATTATTTGTAACGGCATATTTACAATACCGACGTGGTGATCAGTTGGATCTTTGATTAAATAACATTTAATTTCTTTATTGACTTCCTATTCCTTTTTTATTTGTTTGTTTGAATCCAAATTCACAGGAGATCAAATTCATACTTTATATTAGACTGTTATGCCATTATTTCAGTGTCATTCTCAATCTAACAAATCACGCTCTGTAGGATTTGAACCTACGACATCGGGTTTTGGAGACCCGCGTTCTACCGAACTGAACTAAGAGCGCTTTATTTTCATAAATAATTTTATGTGATGCCAATACATCTTGCATGCATACATACTCAATATGGAAAACTATTCATATTGAGTATGTATGTCCAATTTGAATCGGTCTCAATGGATCTATTGTTACTGCTATTACGATAACTAATAGTTAGCGATAGGGATGACAGGATTTGAACCTGTGACATTTTGTACCCAAAACAAACGCGCTACCAAGCTGCGCTACATCCCTCTTTCAATTGGTTTACAGTATCATTGTAAAGAATTTTTGTCTTCTTTTCCACATTTTTCCATTATATAGATCATAGATCCTTGCATTTTTTTGTTTTTTTTTTATTTCTTATCTCGTATAAATAAAATATCGAATATGAAAAAACAAAAATATTCTATTTCTATAGACCGATACTTAGACCGATACTATTCTATTTAATTAAATAAAAAGATAGAATATATAAATAATAACAATATAAAGAGTATAATAATAAGAATAAAGAATATAAATAATAATATATATATATATTAATTAATATGAAATAGAATTAAAATATCAAAAATTAAAAATCAAATTATTAATTTGAAAAAATTCAAAATATAGTAATATAGTTATTATAATAAAATTATAATATAATTTAAATAAAGAAAATATAAAAAGAATACTCTATAAAAAAAAATATCTAATTAATTGTATAATTCAAATTGAATTCAGATTTCCCCCGACAAAACCAAGTGGTTATTAATATTAATTAATATTTATAATTTATACATATTCCTATATGTAATTAAGTATTACAAATTACAAGAAAAAACGAAGGAGGATTTGAAATGCGAGATCTAAAAAAATATCTCTCTGTGGCACCAGTGGCAAGTACTCTATGGTTCGTGGCTCTAGCGGGTCTCTTGATAGAAATCAATCGTTTATTCCCAGATGCATTGACATTCCCCTTTTTTTCATTCTAATTATGGACGCGGGAAGGGGTAACGAATATTAGAGATTGAAAAAAAAAAAGAGGAAAGAATAAAGGTCGATTTGGCCTCGGTGAAACTCGAAATTTTGCCCAGTTTTCAATGGAATTGAATTAATACTTCAATTCCATTGCTATTAATAATAGAGTGAGACCAGAAATGGAATTGTAATGCTAGGGCAGGGGCAATAATATCATACAAGATACTTAAATGAAAAATGACGTACTGTATTGTAATTCCAAATATAGTTCGAAATCATTGTATTACTCAATTATTACTGTACTATATAAAATTAATCGGAAAAAAACCTTTCATAATTTGATTTTGAATTATCAACTTATACTTTTTTCTGTTCCTTTTTTATTCTTCGCTTGCAATCGTAAAATCGAAGAGTTAAGTGAATAAAAAAAAACCAAAGGAGGTTCATGGCCAAGGGTAAAGATATCCGAATAACTGTTATTTTGGAATGTACCAGTTGTGATAAAAATAGTGTTAATAAGGAATCAAGGGGTATTTCTAGATATATTACTCAAAAGAATCGACACAATACGCCTAGTCGATTGGAATTGAAAAAATTCTGTCCCTTTTGTTGCAAACATACGATTCATGCAGAGATAAAGAAATAAACAAAATGGATGAATTGTAAGTCACCCTTAGACAGTAGATGATAACTAATATTTCAGATAGAAGATATATTCTATAATTTAAATATATATATATATATAAATTCTATTCTATAAATAAAATATAAATAATATTATATATATAATATTATATAACATGAAATTATATATATATACCATTATATAGCATATATTTCATTATATAACAAATATATATTAAAAAAAAAAAAAAAATAAGAATATAAATAAAACAAATCCTTTTTTATAAGAAATGGGGTTTTCGGTATAGGAATAAACAAACCATGGATAAATCTAAGCGACTCTTTCTTAAATCCAAACAATCTTTTCGTAGGAGTTTGTCCCCGATCCAATCGGGGGATCGAATTGATTATAAAAACATGAGTTTACTTTATCGATTTATTAGTCAACAAGGAAAAATATTATCTAGACGTGTAAATAGATTGACCTTAAAACAACAACGATTAATTACGATTGCTATAAAACAAGCTCGTATTTTATCTTTGTTACCTTTTGTTAATTCATTACCTTTTGTTAAAAATGAAAAAAAAAAATATGAAAAAAGCGAGTCGATCACTAGAACTACTGCAGTTCGTAAAAAAAAAAAAAAATAGAGTTACTTTATTATTCTATTGAATTCTATTTTGAATCTAAATTCAAATGAAATGCGGATTAATTTTATATTTTTTTTTTCGAAAAAAATATGACAATCCAATTGGGGTTGTTACGTTGTAAGACAAAAGATAATAGATGAAGAAGAAGCATTTTTTTTATTCAGCGCGGTGTTTTATTTATTTTGATAACTTTTTCATATGAATTCTATTTTATCATACAAATCTCTTCTATTCTATGATCTTCCCGGAGTTCAGTCTCCGGGGAATTTTTATTTTTTTATGATATCGTTTGCAATCATAAAAAAACAATTCCCTTTTAATATAGCTATTTGTGCAACTATTTTACGATTAAGAAGCAATTGCTTCTTGTACAGATTATACATTAAATTACTATAAATATAGTATACATTTTGTTTTTTCTGGCCAATTATTGCATTTATTCGACTGATCCACAAAGCGCGAAAATCCCTTTTTTTCCTATCTCTATCTCGATGAGACGAAACCAAAGCTTTTATTTTCTGTTGCGAAATAGTTCGAGTTAGTTTTGAATGAGCTCCGCGAAAGCTTGATGTAAATAAACGAATTTTGGTCCTCCGTTTTCGAGCGATAGATCCTCGTTTAATTCTTGTCATTGAATAAATGAGACTTTGATGAATAACTATTTTATTTTTTTCTTTCAGTTATTCTTTTATCCTTCCTAGTCTATTAATAACAAAATGGATTCTTCCAATGTATAAAATAAAAATTCCAATGGCTTTTGCTACTATAACCTTCCCAACCACGATTTTTTTATTTTTTTCTAAGTATTTAACCTATAAATAATAAATGATATTGATACTAGGTAGTTAAAAAAACATAGTCAATTAAATAGAAATAGACAAAAAAATGGTGGGTTCCATCGTTTCTATGATTACTTTTTAAACGGTGAGGTCCTCTCTATACACCGGAGCCACTTCCTTCATTGAATCTTCATTTCATCAATGTTATTGTGAATTTGTACAGTTCACACTTATGGGCTCTACCCATGAAATATCTAGTAATAGGTCTTTCACAACGAAATCTAGCTATACAGTAACGGTATTTAAGTATGAAGATTTGCTGGGTAGTCGACCCTCTTAGTCCGTTCAAAATTTAGGTAGGGCATAATTTTTCTTTATTTGAAGTAGGATTTTTCCCGCTTAATGGATAACTATTTGTTACCAATGGGAAAGTTTTTTTCATCTTAAATTCCAAATTTAGGTGATTCGGTTTGCACTAATCGAAACCATAAATTTTTTACACAATAGAATTATATATAATTAATAGAATATATTTTTATATTTTAGTCTATGATCTAAACGAGTCGCACATACACCCTAGTACATGTTCCTCGGCGCTGAGGGCATCCCCGAAGAGCGGGAGATTTGGTGACATTTCGGATTGGCTGTCTTGCGTTTCTAATAAGTTGTTTTATAGTTGGCATGGTGAGTCATATACATAATTAGCTGGTTTAGATCAATCCTAACCCGATGATTATGAATTATTTAGATTCGATTAAATCCGGTTAGTAAGACGATTAAAAAGAAAAAATGAAATCTCAAATCCTGTAGTTATCAGGAATCCTTTCTGCTCTTTTTTTATTCACAAAGAATCCGCTACCATATCAACAATTCCGTAGGCTTGAGCTTCTTCTGCTGACATATAAAGATCCCTTTCCATGTCTTTGGATATCTGCCATGAAGGTTTGCCTGTTCTTTGTGCATAAATATTTTTCATAGTTTTGCGCATTTTCAGTAATTCATTCGCTTCCAGCATACATTCTACTGTTTGTCCCTCATAAAAAGAAGTAGCAGGTTGATGGATCATTACCCTGAGAGTATAACATAATAAGTGTTTCTCCAAATCTTGGATTATCAGGTAGGTAAGGGATATAAAAAAGAAAAAACAAATAAATAAAATTTTAATTTAAAGCCGTACAGGCATACATCTTTTTTCTTTTTTATATAGCATACGGCTCCACTATAAATATGAAATTGATTTTGACCTTCCATTGAAGAAATATAAAATATACCGGGTATTTCAGACCCAGATCAAAAAATAATCCAATAACCACCTTTCTTTTTTGTTTGAGACTATTTTAAAAAGACTATGATGATTCCGTTGCTTTCTTATTTCGTCTAGTTTTTTATTCAGCAATCCAAAAGTTTCTTTTTTTTTTTTTTATTCTTTCATAAAATATAATTTTGTTAAAAGTTTTCTGGCGTGAAAACTGAAAACAAAAAAAATTGTGACACTAAAAGAGGCTTCTGATAGATCAGATAAAATCCTAAATACCCCTTTTTCATACTACTCTTTCGATATATAATCTAATGGTTTTGAATAAAAAAATTATTTTTGCATATCGAACTCTAAGTGCCATGCTTTTTTTACTTAATATTGGCGTAGGCATAGTCTTCTTTTTTTTTCTACAAATAAGAATCATTGGCGCCAAGCGTGAGGGAATGCTAGACGTTTGGTAATTTCTCCTCCTACCAAAAGAAGCGATCCCATTGAAGCGGCTAATCCTACGCATACTGTCTGTACTTCTGCTTCTACAAATTGCATAGTATCAAAAATAGCCATTCCAGATATTACCTCTCCGCCCGGAGAATTTATAAACAAATACAAATCTTTGTTCTTGTCCTCTAAACTTAGATATACCATTAGACCAACAAGTTGATTTGATATTTCACTGTTTACTTCTTGACCTAAAAAAAGTAGTCTTTCTTGAAAAAGTCGATTGTATAATTCAATCCAAGATGCCTCATCATCTCCAGGAACTCTAAACGGTACCTTTGGAACACCAAGTGGCATAAAATAGAAAAAGATGAAGTGGTCTATCTAACTTTGCTTTGGTGTGAGAGCGTAAGCAGACAGAAATAAAAAAATAACACTAAATGAATACGGGAAAGTTTTGACCAAGAGGTCATTCTTGGATATTTCTACATTCACTGATAGAAACACGCATATCCAATAGAAACACTCATATATAAAAAAGTAACCATTCACCACCATTGCGTATTGTTACTTATCGGATATAGAATAGATCTGCTTCTTTTTGTTCCTACGAATAGAATGTTCCATTGTTACTAAAAAACTAGAAAAAATATGAATTCTTTAATCTGAGATAATTTACTAAAAGAGAACGAGCCAGAGTATAGTTTTTTACAGTGCAATAAAGTTACATAGTGTCTATTTTATCTTGATAAAAGAGGTATTTTCATGGGTTTGCCTTGGTATCGTGTTCATACCGTTGTATTAAATGATCCCGGTCGTTTACTTTCTGTCCATATAATGCATACAGCTCTGGTTGCTGGTTGGGCCGGTTCGATGGCTCTGTATGAATTAGCAGTTTTTGATCCTTCTGACCCAGTTCTTGACCCAATGTGGAGACAGGGTATGTTCGTTATACCCTTCATGACTCGTTTAGGAATAACGAATTCATGGGGTGGTTGGAATATCACAGGAGGTACTATAACAAATCCGGGTATTTGGAGTTACGAAGGTGTGGCCGGGGCACATATTGTGTTTTCGGGCTTGTGCTTTTTTGCGGCTATTTGGCATTGGGTCTATTGGGATCTAGAAATCTTTTGTGATGAACGTACTGGAAAACCGTCTTTGGATTTGCCAAAAATATTCGGAATTCATTTATTTCTTGCAGGGGTGGGGTGTTTTGGTTTTGGCGCATTTCATGTAACAGGATTATTTGGTCCTGGAATATGGGTATCCGATCCTTATGGACTAACTGGAAGGGTACAATCCGTAAATCCCGCATGGGGTGTGGATGGTTTTGATCCTTTTGTTCCGGGGGGGGTAGCCTCTCATCATATTGCAGCAGGGACATTGGGCATATTAGCGGGCCTTTTCCATCTTAGTGTACGTCCACCTCAACGTTTATACAAAGGGTTGCGTATGGGAAATATTGAAACCGTCCTTTCCAGTAGTATCGCGGCTGTATTTTTTGCAGCATTTGTTGTTGCTGGAACTATGTGGTATGGTTCAGCAACTACCCCGATTGAATTATTTGGTCCTACTCGTTATCAATGGGATCAGGGATACTTCCAACAAGAAATATATCGAAGAGTTGGTGCTGGGCTAGCCGAAAATCAAAGTTTATCAGAAGCTTGGTCTAAAATTCCCGAAAAATTAGCTTTTTATGATTACATCGGCAATAATCCGGCAAAGGGCGGTTTGTTTAGAGCGGGTGGACAAGATTAAGTGTAGGGAGGAAGAAAATGACCTAAATGTTCATCCAATGATACAAACACACCTATTGCATGCACAAGATTGGTTAAAAACCCTAATTGGACAAGATAAAGCCTAGGGAGGACGAAAATGACCTAAATGTTCATCCAATGACACAAACACACCTATTGGGTGCACAAGATTGGTTAGAAACTCTAATTGGAAAAGGATAAGCCTAGGGAGGTCGAAAATGACCTAAATGTTCATCCAATAACACAAACACAACTATTGGACGCACAAGATTGGTTAAAAACCCTAATTGGACAAGATTAAGTGTAGGGAGGAAGAAAATGACCTAAATGTTCATCCAATGATACAAACACACCTATTGCATGCACAAGATTGGTTAAAAACCCTAATTGGACAAGATAAAGCCTAGGGAGGACGAAAATGACGTAAATGTTCATCCAATGACACAAACACACCTATTGGATGCATAAGATTGGTTAGAAACCCTAATTGGTCAAGAATAAGCATAGGGAGGTCGAAAATGACTTAAATGTTCATCCAATGACACAAACACAACTATTGGACGCACAAGATTGGTTACAAACCCTAATTGGACAAGATTAAGTGTAGGGATGAAGAAAATAATCTAAATGTTCATCCAATGATACAAACACACCTATTGGGTGCACAAGATAGGTTAGAAACCCTAATTGGACAAGAATAAGCCTAGGGATGTCGAAAATGACCTAAATATTCATCCAATGACACAAACACACCTATTGGATGCACAAGATTGGTTAAAAACCCAAATTGGACATGATTAAGTGTAGGGAGGAAGAAAATGACCTAAATGTTCATCCAATGACACAAACACTCCTATTGGATGCACAAGATTGGTTAAAAACCCTAATTGGACAAGAATAAGTGTAGGGAGAAAGAAAATGACCTAAATGTTCATCTAATGAGACAAGCACACCTATTGCATGCACAAGATTGGTTAGAAACCCTAATTGGACAAGAATAAGCCTAGGGAGGTCGAAAATGACCTAAATGTTCATCTAATGACACAAACACAGCTATTGGATGCACAAGTTTGGTTAAAACCCTAATTGGAAAAGAATTAGCCTAAGGAGGACGAAAATGACCTATATTTTCATCCAATTTCACAAACACAACTATTGGACGCACAAGATTGGTTAGAAACCCTAATTGGAAAAGGATAAGCCTAGGGAGGTCGAAAATGACCTAAATGTTCATCAAATGACACAAACACACCTATTGGAGGCATAAGATTGGTTAAAAATCTTAATCGGAAAAGAATAAGCCTGAGGAGGTCGAAAATGACCTAAATATTCATCCAATGACACAAACACACCTATTGGATGCACAAGATTGGTTAAAAACCCTAATAGGACAAGATTAAGTGTAGAGAGGAAGAAAATGACATAAATTTTCATCCTATGACACAAAAACTCCTATTGGATGCACAAGATTGGTTAAAAACCCTAATTGGACAAAAATAAGCCTAGGGAGGACGAAAATGACCTAAAAGTTCATCCAATGAAACAAACAAACCTATTGGTTGCACAAGATTGGTTAGAAACCCTAATGGGAAAAGGTTAAGCCTAGAGAGGTCGAAAATGACCAAAATGTTCATCCAATCACACAAACACACCTATTGGATGCAGAATATTGGTTACAAACCCTAAATGGACAACAATAACCCTACGGAGGACGAAAATGACTTAATTGTTCATCCAATGCACAAACAAACATATTGGATGCACAAGACTGGTTAGAAAACCTAATTGGACAAAAATAAGCCTAGGGAGGTCGAAAATGACCTAAATGTTCATCCAAGGACACAAACACACCTATTGGGTGCACAAGATTGGTTAGAAACCCTAATTGGAAAAGGATAAGCCTAGGGAGGATGAAAATGACCTAAATGTTAATCCGATGTCAAAAACAGCACTATTGGATGCACAAGATTGGTTAAAAACCCTAATTGGACAAGATTAAGTGTAGGGAGGAAGGAAATGACCAAAATGTTTATCCAATGACAGAAACACACCAATTGGATGCACAAGATTGGTTTGAAACCCTAATTGGACAAGAATAAGTCCAGGGATGTGGAAAATGACCTAAATGTTCATCCAATGACACAACCACACCTTTTGGATGCACAAGATTGGTTAGAAACCCTAATTGGACAAGAATAAGCCTACGGAGGACGAAAATGACCTAATTGTTCATCCAATGCACAAACTAATCTATTGGATGCAAAACATTGGTTAGACACCCTAATTGGACAAGAATAAGCCTAGGGAGGTCGAAAATGACCTAAATGTTCATCCAATGACACAAAGACACCTATTGGTTGCACAAGATTGGTCTAAACCTTAATTGGACAAGATTAAGTGTAGGGAGGAAGAAAATGATCTGATTGTTCATCCAATGACACTAACACACGTATTCGATGCACAAGATTGGTTAAAAACCCTAATTGGACAAGATAAAGCCTAGGGAGGACGAAAATAACCTAAATGTTCGTCCAATGACACAAACACACCTATTGGGTGCAATAGATTGGTTACAAACCCTAATTCGACAAGAATAAGCCAAGGGAGGTCGAAAAAGAGCTAAATGTTATTCCAATGACATAAACACACGTATTGGATGCACAAGATTGGTTTGAAACCGTAACTGGACAAGAATAAGTCTAGGGAGGTCGAAAATGACGTAAATGTTCATTCAATGACACAAACACAACTATTGGACGCACAAGATTGGTTAAAAACCCTAATTCGATAAGATTAAGTGTAGGGAGGAAGAAAATGACCTAAACGTTCATCCAATGATACGAACACACCTATTGCATGCACAAGATTGGTTAAAAACCCTAATTGGACAAGATAAAGCCTAGGGAGGACGAAAATGACCTAAATGTTCATCCAATGACACAAACACACCTATTGGGTGCACAAGATTGGTTACAAACACTAATTGGACAAGAATAAGCCTAGGGAGGTCGAAAATGACTTAAATGTTCATCCAATGACACAAACACACCTATTGGAGGCATAAGATTGGTTAAAAATCTTAATTGGAAAAGAATAAGCCTAGGGAGGTCGAAAATGACCTAAATGTTGAACCAATGACACAAACACACCTATTGGATGCACAAGTGTGGTCTAAACCCTAATTGGAAAAGAATTACCCTAAGGAGGACGAAAATGACCTAAATGTCCATTCGATGTCAAAAACACCACTATCGGATGCACAAGATTGGTTAAAAACCCTAATTGGACAAGGTTAAGTGTAGGGAGGAAGAAAATGACCTGAATGTTCATCCAATGACATTAACACACCTATTGGATGCACTAGATTGGTTAAAAACACTAATTGGACAAGATAAAGCCTAGGGAGGAGGAAATGGCTTAAATGTTCATCCAATGACATAAACACACCTACTGGATGCACAAGATTGGTTTGCAACCGTAATTGGAAAAGAATTAGCCTAAGGAGGACGAAAATGACCTAAATGTTCATCCAATGACACAAACACACCTATTGGATGCACAAGATTGGTTAGAAACCCTAATTGGACAAGATTAAGCCTAGGGAGGTCGAAAATGAACTAAATGTTCATCCAATGAAACAAACAAACCTATTGGATGCACAAGATTGGATAAACCCCTAATTGGACACGATTAAGTGCAGGGAGGAAGAAAATTACCTAAATGTTCATCGAATGACACAATCACACCTATTGGATTCACAAGATTGGTTAGAAACACTAATTGGACAAGAATAAGCCTATGGAGGTCAAAAATGACATAAATGTTCATCCAATGACACAAACACATCTATTGGATGCACAAGTTTTGTAAAAACCCTAATTGGAAAAGAATTAGCCTAAGGAGGACGAAAATGACCTAAATGTTCATCCAATGACACAAACAAACCTAGTGGATGCACAAGATTGGTTAAAAACCCTAATTGGACAAGGTAAAGCCTAGGGAGGACGAAAATGACCTAAATGTTCATCCAACGCACAAACTCACCTATTGGGTGCACAAGATTGGTTAGAAACCCTAATTGGACAAGAATAAGCCTAGGGAGGTCGAAAATGAACTAAATGTTCATCCAATGACAAAAACAAACCTATTGGATGCACAAGATTGGTTAAACCCCTAACTGGACATGATTAAGTGTAGGGACGAAGAAAATGACCTAAATGTTCATCCAATGACCCAAACACATCTACTGGATGCACAAGATTGGTTAGAAACCCTAATTGGACAAGAATAAGCCTAGGGAGGTCGAAAATGACCTAAATGTTCATTCAATGACACAAACACAGCTATTGGATGCAAAAGTTTGGTAAAAACCCTAATTGGAAAAGAATTAGCCTAAGGAGGATGAAAATGACCTAAATGTTCATCCAATGACACAAACACAACTATTGGACGCACAAGATTGGTTAAAAACCCTAATTGGACAAGATTAAGTGTAGGGAGGAAGAAAATGACCTAAATATTCATCCAATGATACGAACACACCTATTGCATGCACAAGATTGGTTAAAAACCCTAATTAGACAAGATAAAGCCTAGGGAGGATGAAAATGACCTAAATGTTCATCCAATAACACAAACACACCTATTGGGTGCACAAGATTGGTTAGAAACCTTAATTGGACATGAATAAGCCAAGAGAGGTCGAAAATGAGCTAAATCTTCTTCCAATGACATAAACACACCTATTGGATGCACAAGATTGGTTTGAAACCGTAACTGGACAAGAATAAGTCTAGGGAGGTCGAAAATGACCTAAATGTTCATCCAATGACACAAATACACCTATTGGATGCACAAGATTGGTTACAAACCCTAATTGAACAAGATTAAGCCTAGGGTGGTCGAAAGCGAACTAAATGTTCACCCAATGAAACAAACAAACCTATTGGATGCACAAGATTGGATAAACCCCTAATTGGACATGATTAAGTGTAGGGAGGAAGAAAATGACCTAAATGTTCATCCAATGACACAAACACACCTATTGGATGCACAAGTGTGGTCTAAACCCTAATTGGAAAAGAATTACCCTAAGGAGGACGAAAATGACCTAAATGTCCATTCGATGTCAAAAACACCACTATCGGATGCACAAGATTGGTTAAAAACCCTAATTGGACAAGGTTAAGTGTAGGGAGGAAGAAAATGACCTGAATGTTCATCCAATGACATTAACACACCTATTGGATGCACTAGATTGGTTAAAAACACTAATTGGACAAGATAAAGCCTAGGGAGGAGGAAATAGCTTAAATGTTCATCCAATGACACAAACACACCTATAGTGTGCACACGATTGGTTAGAAACGCTAATTGGACATGAATAAGCCAAGAGAGGTCGAAAATGAGCTAAATCTTCTTCCAATGACATAAACACACCTACTGGATGCACAAGATTGGTTTGAAACCGTAACTGGACAAGAATAAGTCTAGGGAGGTCGAAAATGACCTAAATGTTCATCCAATGACACAAACACACCTATTGGATGCACAAGATTGGTTAGAAACCCTAATTGGACAAGATTAAGCCTAGGGAGGTCGAAAATGAACTAAATGTTCATCCAATGAAACAAACAAACCTATTGGATGCACAAGATTGGATAAACCCCTAATTGGACATGATTAAGTGCAGGGAGGAAGAAAATTACCTAAATGTTCATCGAATGACACAATCACACCTATTGGATTCACAAGATTGGTTAGAAACCCTAATTGGACAAGAATAAGCCTATGGAGGTCGAAAATGACATAAATGTTCATCCAATGACACAAACACATCTATTGGATGCACAAGTTTTGTAAAAACCCTAATTGGAAAAGAATTAGCCTAAGGAGGACGAAAATGACCTAGATGTTCATCCAATGACACAAACAAACCTAGTGGATGCACAAGATTGGTTAAAAACCCTAATTGGACAAGGTAAAGCCTAGGGAGGACGAAAATGACCTAAATGTTCATCCAATGCACAAACACACCTATTGGGTGCACAAGATTGGTTAGAAACCCTAATTGGACAAGAATAAGCCTAGGGAGGTCGAAAATGAACTAAATGTTCATCCAATGACAAAAAAAAACCTATTGGATGCACAAGATTGGATAAACCCCTAATTGGACATGATTAAGTGTAGGGAGGAAAGAAATTACCTAAATGTTCATCCAATGACACAATCACACCTATTGGATGCACAAGATTGGTTAGAAACCCTAATTGGACAAGAATAAGCCTAGGAAGGTCGAAAATTACCTAAATGTTCATCCAATGACACAAACACAGCTATTGGATGCACAAGTTTTGTAAAAACCCTAATTGGAAAAGAATTACCCTAACGAAGACGAAAATGACCTAAATGTTCATCCAATGACACAAACACACCTATTGGATGCACTAGATTGGTTAAAAACCCTAATTGGACAAGGTAAAGCCTAGGGAGGACGAAAATGACCTAAATGTTCATCCAACGCACAAAATCACCTATTGGGTGCACAAGATTGGTTAGAAACCCTAATTGGACAAGAATAAGCCTAGGGAGGTCGAAAATGAACTAAATGTTCATCCATTGACAAAAACAAACCTATTGGATGCACAAGATTGGTTAAACCCCTAACTGGACATGATTAAGTGTAGGGACGAAGAAAATGACCTAAATGTTCATCCAATGACCCAAACACATCTACTGGATGCACAAGATTGGTTAGAAACCCTAATTGGACAAGAATAAGCCTAGGGAGGTCGAAAATGACCTAAATGTTCATTCAATGACACAAAGACAGCTATTGGATGCAAAAGTTTGGTAAAAACCCTAATTGGAAAATAATTAGCCTAAGGAGGACGAAAATGACCTAAATGTTCATCCAATGACACAAACACAACTATTGGACGCACAAGATTGGTTAAAAACCCTAATTGGACAAGATTAAGTGTAGGGAGGAAGAAAATGACCTAAATATTCATCCAATGATACGAACACACCTATTGCATGCACAAGATTGGTTAAAAACCCTAATTAGACAAGATAAAGCCTAGGGAGGATGAAAATGACCTAAATGTTCATCCAATAACACAAACACACCTATTGGGTGCACAAGATTGGTTAGAAACCTTAATTGGACATGAATAAGCCAAGAGAGGTCGAAAATGAGCTAAATCTTCTTCCAATGACATAAACACACCTATTGGATGCACAAGATTGGTTTGAAACCGTAACTGGACAAGAATAAGTCTAGGGAGGTCGAAAATGACCTAAATGTTCATCCAATGACACAAATACACCTATTGGATGCACAAGATTGGTTACAAACCCTAATTGAACAAGATTAAGCCTAGGGTGGTCGAAAGCGAACTAAATGTTCACCCAATGAAACAAACAAACCTATTGGATGCACAAGATTGGATAAACCCCTAATTGGACATGATTAAGTGTAGGGAGGAAGAAAATGACCTAAATGTTCATCCAATGACACAAACACACCTATTGGATGCACAAGTGTGGTCTAAACCCTAATTGGAAAAGAATTACCCTAAGGAGGACGAAAATGACCTAAATGTCCATTCGATGTCAAAAACACCACTATCGGATGCACAAGATTGGTTAAAAACCCTAATTGGACAAGGTTAAGTGTAGGGAGGAAGAAAATGACCTGAATGTTCATCCAATGACATTAACACACCTATTGGATGCACTAGATTGGTTAAAAACACTAATTGGACAAGATAAAGCCTAGGGAGGAGGAAA
Organism: Cicer judaicum; assembly: GCA_037974835.1. Taxonomy (NCBI): domain Eukaryota; kingdom Viridiplantae; phylum Streptophyta; class Magnoliopsida; order Fabales; family Fabaceae; genus Cicer; species Cicer judaicum. Next base: position 39,439 of record JBBPBS010001059.1, on the reverse strand, counting down.
TAGCTTAAATGTTCATCCAATGACACAAACACACCTATAGTGTGCACACGATTGGTTAGAAACGCTAATTGGACATGAATAAGCCAAGAGAGGTCGAAAATGAGCTAAATCTTCTTCCAATGACATAAACACACCTACTGGATGCACAAGATTGGTTTGAAACCGTAACTGGACAAGAATAAGTCTAGGGAGGTCGAAAATGACCTAAATGTTCATCCAATGACACAAACACACCTATTGGATGCACAAGATTGGTTAGAAACCCTAATTGGACAAGATTAAGCCTAGGGAGGTCGAAAATGAACTAAATGTTCATCCAATGAAACAAACAAACCTATTGGATGCACAAGATTGGATAAACCCCTAATTGGACATGATTAAGTGCAGGGAGGAAGAAAATTACCTAAATGTTCATCGAATGACACAATCACACCTATTGGATTCACAAGATTGGTTAGAAACCCTAATTGGACAAGAATAAGCCTATGGAGGTCGAAAATGACATAAATGTTCATCCAATGACACAAACACATCTATTGGATGCACAAGTTTTGTAAAAACCCTAATTGGAAAAGAATTAGCCTAAGGAGGACGAAAATGACCTAGATGTTCATCCAATGACACAAACAAACCTAGTGGATGCACAAGATTGGTTAAAAACCCTAATTGGACAAGGTAAAGCCTAGGGAGGACGAAAATGACCTAAATGTTCATCCAATGCACAAACACACCTATTGGGTGCACAAGATTGGTTAGAAACCCTAATTGGACAAGAATAAGCCTAGGGAGGTCGAAAATGAACTAAATGTTCATCCAATGACAAAAAAAAATCTATTGGATGCACAAGATTGGATAAACCCCTAATTGGACATGATTAAGTGGAGGGAGGAAAGAAATTACCTAAATGTTCATCCAATGACACAATCACACCTATTGGATGCACAAGATTGGTTAGAAACCCTAATTGGACAAGAATAAGCCTAGGAAGGTCGAAAATTACCTAAATGTTCATCCAATGACACAAACACAGCTATTGGATGCACAAGTTTTGTAAAAACCCTAATTGGAAAAGAATTACCCTAACGAAGACGAAAATGACGTAAATGTTCATCCAATGACACAAACACACCTATTGGATGCACTAGATTGGTTAAAAACCCTAATTGGACAAGGTAAAGCCTAGGGAGGACGAAAATGACCTAAATGTTCATCCAACGCACAAAATCACCTATTGGGTGCACAAGATTGGTTAGAAACCCTAATTGGACAAGAATAAGCCTAGGGAGGTCGAAAATGAACTAAATGTTCATCCAATGACAAAAACAAACCTATTGGATGCACAAGATTGGTTAAACCCCTAACTGGACATGATTAAGTGTAGGGACGAAGAAAATGACCTAAATGTTCATCCAATGACCCAAACACATCTACTGGATGCACAAGATTGGTTAGAAACCCTAATTGGACAAGAATAAGCCTAGGGAGGTCGAAAATGACCTAAATGTTCATTCAATGACACAAACACAGCTATTGGATGCAAAAGTTTGGTAAAAACCCTAATTGGAAAATAATTAGCCTAAGGAGGACGAAAATGACCTAAATGTTCATCCAATGACACAAACACAACTATTGGACGCACAAGATTGGTTAAAAACCCTAATTGGACAAGATTAAGTGTAGGGAGGAAGATAATGACCTAAATATTCATCCAATGATACGAACACACCTATTGCATGCACAAGATTGGTTAAAAACCCTAATTAGACAAGATAAAGCCTAGGGAGGATGAAAATGACCTAAATGTTCATCCAATGACACAAACACACCTATTGGGTGCACAAGATTGGTTAGAAACCTTAATTGGACATGAATATGCCAAGAGAGGTCGAAAATGAGCTAAATCTTCTTCCAATGACATAAACACACCTATTGGATGCACAAGATTGGTTTGAAACCGTAACTGGACAAGAATAAGTGTAGGGAGGCCGAAAATGACCTAAATGTTCATCCAATGACACAAAGACACCTATTGGATGCACAAGATTGGTTACAAACCCTAATTGAACAAGATTAAGCCTAGGGTGGTCGAAATCGAACTAAATGTTCACCCAATGAAACAAACAAACCTATTGGATGCACAAGATTGGATAAACCCCTAATTGGACATGATTAAGTGTAGGGAGGAAGAAAATGACCTAAATGTTCATCCAATGACACAAACACACCTATTGGATGCACAAGTGTGGTCTAAACCCTAATTGGAAAAGAATTACCCTAAGGAGGACGAAAATGACCTAAATGTCCATTCGATGTCAAAAACACCACTATCGGATGCACAAGATTGGTTAAAAACCCTAATTGGACAAGGTTAAGTGTAGGGAGGAAGAAAATGACCTGAATGTTCATCCAATGACATTAACACACCTATTGGATGCATTAGATTGGTTGAAAACACTAATTGGACAAGATAAAGCCTAGGGGGGAGGAAATGGCTTAAATGTTCATCCAATGACACAAACACACCTATAGTGTGCACACGATTGGTTAGAAACGCTAATTGGACATGAATAAGCCAAGAGAGGTCGAAAATGAGCTAAATCTTCTTCCAATGACATAAACACACCTACTGGATGCACAAGATTGGTTTGAAACCGTAACTGGACAAGAATAAGTCTAGGGAGGTCGAAAATGACCTAAATGTTCATCCAATGACACAAACACACCTATTGGATGCACAAGATTGGTTAGAAACCCTAATTGGACAAGATTAAGCCTAGGGAGGTCGAAAATGAACTAAATGTTCATCCAATGAAACAAACAAACCTATTGGATGCACAAGATTGGATAAACCCCTAATTGGACATGATTAAGTGCAGGGAGGAAGAAAATTACCTGAATGTTCATCGAATGACACAATCACACCTATTGGATTCACAAGATTGGTTAGAAACCCTAATTGGACAAGAATAAGCCTATGGAGGTCGAAAATAACATAAATGTTCATCCAATGACACAAACACATCTATTGGATGCACAAGTTTTGTAAAAACCCTAATTGGAAAAGAATTAGCCTAAGGAGGACGAAAATGACCTAAATGTTCATCCAATGACACAAACACAACTATTGGACGCACAAGATTGGTTAAAAACCCTAATTGGACAAGATTAAGTGTAGGGAGGAAGATAATGACCTAAATATTCATCCAATGATACGAACACACCTATTGCATGCACAAGATTTGTTAAAAACCCTAATTAGACAAGATAAAGCCTAGGGAGGATGAAAATGACCTAAATGTTCATCCAATGACACAAACACACCTATTGGGTGCACAAGATTGGTTAGAAACCTTAATTGGACATGAATAAGCCAAGAGAGGTCGAAAATGAGCTAAATCTTCTTCCAATGACATAAACACACCTATTGGATGCACAAGATTGGTTTGAAACCGTAACTGGACAAAAATAAGTGTAGGGAGGTCGAAAATGACCTAAATGTTCATCCAATGACACAAAGACACCTATTGGATGCACAAGATTGGTTACAAACCCTAATTGAACAAGATTAAGCCTACGGTGGTCGAAATCGAACTAAATGTTCACCCAATGAAACAAACAAACCTATTGGATGCACAAGATTGGATAAACCCCTAATTGGACATGATTAAGTGTAGGGAGGAAGAAAATGACCTAAATGTTCATCCAATGACACAAACACACCTATTGGATGCACAAGTGTGGTCTAAACCCTAATTGGAAAAGAATTACCCTAAGGAGGACGAAAATGACCTAAATGTCCATTCGATGTCAAAAACACCACTATCGGATGCACAAGATTGGTTAAAAACCCTAATTGGAGAAGGTTAAGTGTAGGGAGGAAGAAAATGACCTGAATGTTCATTCAATGACATTAACACACCTATTGGATGCACTAGATTGGTTAAAAACACTAATTGGACAAGATAAAGCCTAGGGAGGAGGAAATGGCTTAAATGTTCATCCAATGACACAAACACACCTATAGTGTGCACACGATTGGTTAGAAACGCTAATTGGACATGAATAAGCCAAGAGAGGTCGAAAATGAGCTAAATCTTCTTCCAATGACATAAACACACCTACTGGATGCACAAGATTGGTTTGAAACCGTAACTGGACAAGAATAAGTCTAGGGAGGTCGAAAATGACCTAAATGTTCATCCAATGACACAAACACACCTATTGGATGCACAAGATTGGTTAGAAACCCTAATTGGACAAGATTAAGCCTAGGGAGGTCGAAAATGAACTAAATGTTCATCCAATGAAACAAACAAACCTATTGGATGCACAAGATTGGATAAACCCCTAATTGGACATGATTAAGTGTAGGGAGGAAGAAAATTACCTAAATGTTCATCGAATGACACAATCACACCTATTGGATTCACAAGATTGGTTAGAAACCCTAATTGGACAAGAATAAGCCTATGGAGGTCGAAAATGACATAAATGTTCATCCAATTACACAAACACATCTATTGGATGCACAAGTTTTGTAAAAACCCTAATTGGAAAAGAATTAGCCTAAGGAGGACGAAAATGACCTAAATGTTCATCCAATGACACAAACACACTTATTGGAAGCACTAGATTGGTTAAAAACCCTAATTGGACAAGGTATAGCCTAGGGAGGACGAAAATGACCTAAATGTTCATCCAACGCACAAACACACCTATTGGGTGCACAAGATTGGTTAGAAACCCTAATTGGACAAGAATAAGCCTAGGGAGGTCGAAAATGAACTAAATGTTCATCCAATGACAAAAACAAACCTATTGGATGCACAAGATTGGATAAACCCCTAATTGGACATGATTAAGTGTAGGGAGGAAAGAAATTACCTAAATGTTCATCCAATGACACAATCACACCTATTGGATGCACAAGATTGGTTAGAAACCCTAATTGGACAAGAATAAGCCTAGGAAGGTCGAAAATGACCTAAATGTTCATCCAATGACACAAACACACCTATTGGATGCACAAGTTTTGTAAAAACCCTAATTGGAAAAGAATTACCCTAAGGAAGACGAAAATGACCTAAATGTTCATCCAATGACACAAACACACTTATTGGAAGCACTAGATTGGTTAAAAACCCTAATTGGACAAGGTATAGCCTAGGGAGGACGAAAATGACCTAAATGTTCATCCAACGCACAAACTCACCTATTGGGTGCACAAGATTGGTTAGAAACCCTAATTGGACAAGAATAAGCCTAGGGAGGTCGAAAATGAACTAAATGTTCATCCAATGACAAAAACAAACCTATTGGATGCACAAGATTGGTTAAACCCCTAACTGGACATGATTATGTGTAGGGACGAAGAAAATGACCTAAATGTTCATCCAATGACCCAAACACATCTACTGGATGCACAAGATTGGTTAGAAACCCTAATTGGAAAAGAATAAGCCTAGGGAGGTCGAAAATGACCTAAATGTTCATTCAATGACACAAACACAGCTATTGGATGCAAAAGTTTGGTAAAAACCCTAATTGGAAAAGAATTAGCCTAAGGAGGACGAAAATGACCTAAATGTTCGTCCAATGACACAAACAAACCTAGTGGATGCACAAGATTGGTTAAAAACCCTAATTGGACAAGGTAAAGCCTAGGGAGGACGAAAATGACCTAAATGTTCATCCAATGCACCAACACACCTATTGGGTGCACAAGATTGGTTAGAAACCCTAATTGGACAAGAATAAGCCTAGGGAGGTCGAAAATGAACTAAATGTTCATCTAATGACAAAAACAAACCTATTGGATGCACAAGATTGGATAAACCCCTAATTGGACATGATTAAGTGTAGGGAGGAAAGAAATTACCTAAATGTTCATCCAATGACACAATCACACCTATTGGATGCACAAGATTAGTTAGAAACCCTAATTGGACAAGAATAAGCCTAGGAAGGTCGAAAATGACCTAAATGTTCATCCAATGACACAAACACAGCTATTGGATGCACAAGTTTATTAAAAACCCTAATTGGAAAAGAATTACCCTAAGGAAGACGAAAATGACCTAAATGTTCATCGAATGACACAAACACACCTATTGGATGCACTAGATTGGTTAAAAACCCTAATTGGACAAGGTAAAGCCTAGGGAGGACGAAAATGACCTAAATGTTCATCCAACGCACAAACTCACCTATTGGGTGCACAAGATTGGTTAGAAACCCTAATTGGACAAGAATAAGCCTAGGGAGGTCGAAAATGAACTAAATGTTCATCCAATGACAAAACAAACCTATTGGATGCACAAGATTGGTTAAACCCCTAACTGGACATGATTAAGTGTAGGGACGAAGAAAATGACCTAAATGTTCATCCAATGACCCAAACACTTATACTGGATGCACAAGATTGGTTAGAAACCCTAATTGGACAAGAATAAGCCTAGGGAGGTCGAAAATGACCTAAATGTTCATTCAATGACACAAACACAGCTATTGGATGCAAAAGTTTGGTAAAAACCCTAATTGGTTTCAAACCGTAACTGGACAAGAATAAGTCTAGGGAGGTCGAAAATGACCTAAATGTTCATCCAATGAAACAAAGACACCTATTGGATGCACAAGATTGGTTAGAAACCCTAATTGAACAAGATTAAGCCTAGGGTGGTCAAAATCGAACTAAATGTTCACCCAATGAAACAAACAAACCTATTGGATGCACAAGATTGGATAAACCCCTAATTGGAAATGATTAAGTGTAGGGAGGAAGAAAATGACCTAAATGTTCATCCAATGACACAATCACACCTATTGGATGCATAACATTGGTTAGAAACCCTAATTGGACAAGAATAAGGCTAGGGAGGTCTAAAATGGCCTAAATGTTCATCCAATGACACAAACACAGCTATTGGATGCACAAGTTTTGTAAAAACCCTAATTGGAAAAGAATTAGCCTAAGGAGGACGAAAATGACCTAAATGTTCATCCAATGACAAAAACACACCTATTGGATGCACAAGATGGGTTAGAAACCCTAATTGGACAAGAATAAGCCTACGTTGGACGAAAATGACCTAATGCGACACGATAAAGCCTAGGGAGGACGATAATGACCTAAATGTTCATCGAATCACACAAACACACCTATTAGGGGCACAAGATTGGTTACAAACCCTAATTTGACAAGAATAGGCCTAGGGAGCTCGAAAATGAACTAAAAGTTAATCCAATGACACAAACAAACCTATTGGATGCACAAGATTAGTTAAACCCCTAATTGGACATGATTAAGTCTAGGGAGGAAGAAAATGACCTAAATGTTCATCCAATGACACTAACACAGCCATTGGTTGCACAAGTTTGGTAAAATCCCTAATTGGAAAAGAATTAGCCTAAGGAGGACGAAAATGACCTATTGTTCATCCAATGACACAAACCCAACTATTGGACGCACAAGATTGGTTAAAAACCCTAATTGGACAAGATTAAGTGTAGGGAGGAAGAAAATGACCTAAATGTTCATCCAATGAAACAAACACACCTATTGCACGCAAAGATTGGTTAAAATTCCTAATTGGACAAGATAAAGCCTGGGGAGGACGAAAATGACCTAAATGTTCATCCAATGACACAAACACACCTATTGGGTGCACAAGATTGGTTAGAAACCCTAATTGGACAAGAATAAGCCTAGGGAGGTCGAAAATGACCTAAATGTTCTTCCAATGACACAAACACACCTATTGCAGGTATAAGTTTGCTTAAAAATCTTAATTGGAAAAGAATAAGCCTAGGGAGGTCGAAAATGACCTAAATGTTCATCCAATGACACAAACACACCTATTGGATGCACAAGTTTGGTCTAAACGCTAATTGGAAAAGAATTACCCTAATTGGACAAGATTAAGTGTAGGGAGGAAGAAAATGACCTAAATATTCATCCAATGATACGAACACAAATATTGCATGCACAAGTTTGGTTAAAAACCCTAATTGGACAAGATAAAGCCAAGGGAGGTAGAAAATGACCTAAATGTTCATCCAATGACACAAACACACCTATTGGATGCACAATTTTGGTCTAAACCCTAATTGGAAAAGAATTACCCTAAGGAGGAAGAAAATGACCTAAATGTCCATTCGATGTCAAAAACACCACTATTGGATGCACAAGATTGGTTCAAAACCCTAATTGGACAAGGTTAAGTGTAGGGAGTAAGAAAATGACCTGAATGTTCATCCAATGACATTAACACACCTATTGGATGCACAAGATTGGTTAAAAACACTAATTGGACAAGATAAAGCCTAGGGAGGAGGAAATGGCTTAAATGTTCATCCAATGACACAAACACACCTATAGGGTGCACACGATTGGTTAGAAACCCTAATTGGACATGATTAAGCCACGAGAGGTCGAACATGAGCTACATCTTCTTCCAATGACATAAACACACCTATTGGATGCACAAGATTGGTTTGAAACCGTAACTGGATAGGAATAAGTCTAGGGAGGTCGAAAATGACCTAAATGTTCATCCAATGACACAAACACACCTATTGGTTGCACAAGATGGGTTAGAAACCCTAAGTGGACAAGATTAAGCCTAGGGAGGTCGAAAATGAACTAAATGTTCATCCAAT
>JBBPBS010001059.1:9851-25697 GCA_037974835.1 Cicer judaicum | reverse complement strand
GCACAATTTTGGTCTAAACCCTAATTGGAAAAGAATTACCCTAAGGAGGACGAAAATGACCTAAATGTCCTTTCGATGTCAAAAACACCTATTGGATGCACAAGATTGGTTAAAAACCCTAATTGGACAAGGTTAAGTGTAGGGAGGAAGAAAATGACCTGAATGTTCATCCAATGACATTAACACACCTATTGGATGGACAAGATAAAGCCTAGGGAGGAGGAAATGGCTTAAATGTTCATCCAATGACACATAGACACCTATTGGAAGCACAAGATTGGTTTGAAACCGTAACTGGACAAGAATAAGTCTAGGGAGGTCGAAAATGACCTAAATGTTCATCCAATGACACAAACACAGCTATTGGATGCACAAGTTTTGTAATAACCCTAATTGGAAAAGAATTAGCCTAAGGAGGACCAAAATGACCTAAATGTTCATCCAATGACACAAACACAACTATTGGACGCACAAGATTGGTTAAAACCCTAATTGGACAAGATTAAGTGTAGGGAGGAAGAAAATGACCTAAATGTTCATCCAATGATACAAACACACCTATTGCATGCACAAGATTGGTTAAAACCCTAATTCGACAAGATAAAGCCTACGAAGGACGAAAATGACCTAAATGTTCATCCAACGACACAAACACACCTATTGCGGGCACAAGATTGGTTAGAAACACTAATTGGACAAGAATAAGCCTAGGGAGGTCGAAGATGACCTAAATGTTCATCCAATGAGACAAACACACCTATTGGATGCAAAAGTTTGGTCTAAACCCTAATTGGAAAAGAATTACGTTAAGGAAGACGAAAATGACCTAAATGTTAATCCGATGACAAAAACACAACTATTGGATGCACAAGATAGGTTGAAAACCCTAATTGGACAAGATTAAGTGTAGGGAGGAAGAAAATGACCTAAATGTTCATCCAATGACACAAACACACCTATAGGCTACACAAGATTGGTTAGAAACCCTAATTGGACAAGAATAAGCCTAGGGAGGGAGAAAATAACCTAAATGTTCATCCAATTACACAAACACAACCATTGGATGCACAAGTTTGGTAAAATCCCTAATTGGAAAAGCATTAGCCTAAGGAGGACGAAAATGACCTAAATGTTCATCCAATGACACAAACCCAACTATTGGACGCACAAGATTGGTTAAAAACACTAATTGGACAAGAATAAGCCTAGGGAGGTCGAAAATGACTTAAATGTTCATCCAATGACACAAACGCACCTATTGGAGGCATAAGATTGGTTAGAAACCCTAATTGGACAAGAATAAGCCTAGCGAGGAAGAAAATGACCTAAATGTTCATCCAATTACACAAACACACCTATTAGATGCACAAGACTGGTTAGAAACCCTAATTGGACAAGAATAAGCCTAGGGAGCTTGAAAATGACCTAAATGTTCATCCAATGACACAAACAAACCTATTGGATCCACAAGATTGGTTTGAAACCCTAATTGGACAAGAATAAGCCTAGGGAGGTCGAAAATGACCTAAATGTTCATCCAATGACACAAACAAACCTATTGGGTACACAAGATTGGTTACAAACCCTAATTGGACAAGAATAAGCCTAGGGAGGTCAAAAATGAACTAAAAGTTCATCCAATGACACAAACACAGCCATTGGATGCACATGTTTGGTAAAATCCCTAATTGGAAAAGAATTAGCCTAAGGAGGACGAAAATGACCTAAATGTTCATCCAATGACACAAACCCAACTATTGGACGCACAAGATTGGTTAAAAACCCTAATTGGACAAGATAAAGCCTAGGGAGGACGAAAATGACCTAAATGTTCATCCAATGACACAAACCCAACTATTGGACGCACAAGATTGGTTAAAAACACTAATTGGACAAGAATAAGCTTAGGGAGGTCGAAAATGACTTAAATGTTCATCCAATGACACAAACACACCTATTGGAGGCATAAGATTGGTTAGAAACCCTAATTGGACAAGAATAAGCCTAGCGAGGAAGAAAATGACCTAAATGTTCATCCAATTACACAAACACACCTATTAGATGCACAAGACTGGTTAGAAACCCTAATTGGACAAGAATAAACCTAGGGAGCTTGAAAATGACCTAAATGTTCATCCAATGACACAAACAAACCTATTGGATGCACAAGATTGGTTAAACCCCTAATTGGACATGATTAAGTCTAGGGAGGAAGAAAATGACCTAAATGTTCATCCAATTACACAAACACAACCATTGGATGCACAAGTTTGGTAAAATCCCTAATTGGAAAAGAATTAGCCTAAGGAGGATGAAAATGACCTAAATATTCATCCAATGACACAAAGACACCTATTGGGTGCACAAGATTGGTTACAAACACTAATTGGACAAGAATAAGCCTAGGGTGGTCGAAAATGACTTAAATGTTTATCCAATGACATAAACACACCTATTGGAGGCATAAGATTGGTTAGAAACTCTAATTGGACAAGAATAAGCCTAGCGAGGAAGAAAATGACATAAATGTTCATCCAATTACACAAACACACCTATTAGATGCACAAGACTGGTTAGAAACCCTAATTGGACAAGAATAAGCCTAGGGAGGTCAAAAATGACCTAAATGTTCATCAAATAACACAAACATACCTATTGGATAAACAAGATTGGTTAAAAACCCTATTAGGACAAGATTAAGTATAGCGAGGAAGAAAATGACCTAAATGTTCATCCAATGACACAAACACTCCTATTGGATGCACAAGATTGGTTAAAAACTCTAATTCGACAAAAATAAGCCTAGGGAGGACGAAAATGACCTAAAAGATTGGTTAGAAACCCTAATTGGAAAAGGATAAGCCTAGGGAGGTCGAAAATGACCTAAATGTTCATCCAATCACACAAACACACCTATTGGATGCACAAGATTGGTTAGAAACCCTAATTGGACAAGAATAGCCTACGGAGGACGAAAATGACCTAATTGTTCATCCAATGCACAAACAAACCTATTGGATCCACAGGATTGGTTTGAAACCCTAATTGGACAAGAATAAGCCTAGGGAGGTCGAAAATGACCTAAATGTTCATCCAATGACACAAACAAACCTAGTGGGTGCACAAGATTGGTTACAAACCCTAATTGGACAAGAATAAGCCTAGGGAGGTCGAAAATGAACTAAAAGTTCATCCAATGACACAAACAAACCTATTGGATGCACAAGATTGGTTAAACCCCTAATTGGACATGATTAAGTCTAGGGAGGAAGAAAATGACCTAAATGTTCATGCAATGACACAAACACAGCCATTGGATGCACATGTTTGGTAAAATCCCTAATTGGAAAAGAATTAGCCTAAGGAGGACGAAAATGACCTAAATGTTCATCCAATGACACAAACCCAACTATTGGACGCACAAGATTGGCTAAAAACCCTAATTGGACAAGATTTAGTGTAGGGAGGAAGAAAATGACCTAAATGTTATTCCAATGAAACAAACACACCTATTGCACGCAAAGATTGGTTAAAATCCCTAATTGGACAAGATAAAGCCTAGGGAGGACGAAAATGACCTAAATGTTCATCCAATGACACAAACACACCTATTGGGTGCACAAGATTGGTTACAAACACTAATTGGACAAGAATAAGCTTAGGGAGGTCGAAAATGACTTAAATGTTCATCCAATTACACAAACACACCTATTGGATGCACAAGATTGGTTAGAAACCCTAATTGGCCAAGAATAAGCCTACGTAGGACGAAAATGACCTAATTGTTCATCCAATGCACAAACTAATCTATTGGATGCACAAGATTGGTTAGACACCCTAATTGGACAAGAATAAGCCTAGGGAGGTCGAAAATGACCTAAATGTTCATCCAATGACACAAACACACCTATCGGATGCTCAAGTTTGGTCTAAACCTTAATTGGAAAAGATTAAGTGTAGGGAGGAAGAAAATGACCTAAATGTTCATCCAATGACACAAACACACCTATTGGATGAACATGATTGGTTAATAACCCTATTAGGACAAGATTAAGTATAGCGAGGAAGAAAATGACCTAAATGTTCATCCAATGACACAAACACTCCTACTGGATGCAATAGATTGGTTAAAAACTCTAATTCGACAAAAATAAGCCTAGGGAGGACGAAAATGACCTAAAAGTTCATCCAATGAAACAAACACACCTATTGGTTGCACAAGATTGGTTATAAACCCTAATTGGACAAGGATAAGCCTAGGGAGGTCGAAGATGACCAAAATGTTCATCCAATCACACAAAGACGCCTATTGGATGCACAAGATTGGTTAGAAACCCTAATTGGACAAGAATAGCCTACGGAGGACGAAAATGACCTAATTGTTCATCCAATGCACAAACAAACCTATTAGATGCACAACATTGGTTTGAAACCCTAATTGGACAAGAATAAGCCTAGGGAGGTCGAAAATGTTCTAAATGTTCATCCAATGACACAAACACACCTATTGGATGCACATGTTTGGTCTAAACCCTAATTGGACAACAATAAGCCTGGGGAGGACGAAAATGACCTAAATGTTCATCCAATGACACAAACACAACTATTGGACGCATAAGATTGGTTAAAAACCCATATTGGACAAGATTAAGTGTAGGGAGGAAGAAAATGACCTAAATGTTCATCCAATGATACAAACACACCTATTGCATGAACAAGATTGGTTAAAAACTCTAATTGGACAAGATAAAGCCTAGGGAGGACGAAAATAACCTAAATGTTCATCCAATGACACAAACACACCTATTGGGTGCACAAGATTGGTTAGAAACCCTAATTGGACAAGAATAAGCCTACGGAGGTCGAAAAGGACCTAATTGTTCATCCAATGCACAAACAAACCTATTGGATGCACAAGATTGGTAAGAAAACCTAATTGGAAAAGAATAAGCTTAGGGAGGTCGAAAATAACCTAAATGTTCATCCGATGTCAAAAACACCACTATTGGATGCATGAAGATTGGTTAAAAACCCTAATTGGACAAGATAAAGCCTAGGGAGGAGGAAATGGCTTAACTGTTCATCCAATGACACAAACACACCTATTGGGTGCACAAGATTGGTTAAAAACCCTAATTAGCCAAGAATAAGTCTAGGGAGGTCAAAAATGACCTAAATGTTCATCCAATGACACAAACACACCCATTGGATGCACAAGATTGGTTAGAAACCCTAATTGGACAACAATAAGCCTACGGAGGACGAAAATGACCTAATTGTTCATCCAATGCACAAACAAACCTATTGGATGCACAAGATTGGTTAGAAACCCTAATTGGACAAGAATAGCCTACGGAGGACGAAAATGACCGAATTGTTCATCCAATGCACAAACAAACCTATTGGATGCACAACATTGGTTTGAAACCCTAATTGGACAAGAATAAGCCTAGGGAGGTCGAAAATGTCCTAAATGTTCATCCAATGACACAAACACACCTATTGGATGCACATGTTTGGTCTAAACCCTAATTGGACAACAATAAGTCTAGGGTGGACGAAAATGACCTAAATGTTCATCCAATGACACAAACACAACTATTGGACGCACAAGATTTGTTAAAAACCCTAATTGGACAAGATTAAGTGTAGGGAGGAATAAAATGACCTAAATGTTCATCCAATGATACAAACACACCTATTGCATGAACAAGATTGGTTAAAAACTCTAATTGGACAAGATAAAGCCTAGGGAGGACGAAAATAACCTAAATGTTCATCCAATGACACAAACACACCTATTGGATGCACAAGATTGGTTTGAAACCGTAACTGGACAAGAATAAGGCTAGGGAGGACGAAAATAACTTAAATGATCATCTAATGACACAAACACAGCTATTGGATGCACAAGTTTGGTAAAAACCCTAACTGGAAAAGAATTAGCCTAAGGAGGACAAAAATGACCTATATGTTCATCCAATGACACAAACACAACTATTGGACGCACAACATTGGTTAGAAACCCTAATTGGACAAGAATAAGCCTAGGGAGGGCGAAAATGACTTAAATGTTCATCCAATGACACAAACACACCTATTGGTTGCACAAGATAGGTTAGAAAACCTAATTAGACAAGATAAAGCCTAGGGAGGACGAAAATGACCTAAATGTTCATCCAACGACACAAACACACCTATTGGGTGCACAAGATTGGTTGCAAACCCTATTGGACAAGAATAAGCCAAGCGACATCGAAAATGACCTAATTGTTAATCCAATGCACAAACACACCTATTGGGTGCACAAGATTGGTTAGAAACCCTAATTGGACAAGAATAAGCCTAGGGAGGTCGAAAATGAACTAAATGTTCATCCAATGACACAAACAAACCTATTGGATGCACAAGATTGGTTAAACCTCTAATTGGACATGATTAAGTGTAGGGAGGAAGAAAATGACCTAAATGTTCATCCAATGACCCAAACACAGCTACTGGATGTACAAGATTGGTTAGAAACCCTAATTGGACAAGAATAAGCCTAGGGAGGTCGAAAATGACGTAAATGTTCATTCAATGACATAAACACAGCTATTGGATGCACAAGTTTGGAAAAAACCCTAATTTGAAAAGAATTAGCCTAAGGAGGACTAAAATGACCTAAATGTTCATCCAATGACACAAACACAACTATTGGACGCACAAGATTGGCAAAAAACCCTAATTGGACAAGATTAAGTGTAGGGATGACGAAAATGACCTAAATGTTCATCCAATGACACAAACACAACTATTGGACGCACAAGATTTGTTAAAAACCCTAATTGGACAAGATTAAGTGTAGGGAGGAATAAAATGACCTAAATGTTCATCCAATGATACAAACACACCTATTGCATGAACAAGATTGGTTAAAAACTCTAATTGGACAAGATAAAGCCTAGGGAGGACGAAAATAACCTAAATGTTCATCCAATGACACAAACACACCTATTGGATGCACAAGATTGGTTTGAAACCGTAACTGGACAAGAATAAGGCTAGGGAGGACGAAAATAACCTAAATGTTCATCTAATGACACAAACACAGCTATTGGATGCACAAGTGTGGTAAAAACCCTAATTGGAAAAGAATTAGCCTAAGGAGGACAAAAATGACCTATATGTTCATCCAATGACACAAACACAACTATTGGACGCACAACATTGGTTAGAAACCCTAATTGGACAAGAATAAGCCTAGGGAGGGCGAAAATGACTTAAATGTTCATCCAATGACACAAACACACCTATTGGTTGCACAAGATAGGTTAGAAACCCTAATTGGACAAGATAAAGCCTAGGGAGGACGAAAATGACCTAAATGTTCATCCAACGACACAAACACACCTATTGGGTGCACAAGATTGGTTACAAACCTTATTGGACAAGAATAAGCCAAGGGACATCGAAAATGACCTAATTGTTCATCCAATGCACAAACACACCTATTGGGTGCACAAGATTGGTTAGAAACCCTAATTGGACAAGAATAAGCCTAGGGAGGTCGAAAATGAACTAAATGTTCATCCAATGACACAAACAAACCTATTGGATGCACAAGATTGGTTAAACCTCTATTTGGACATGATTAAGTGTAGGGAGGAAGAAAATGACCTAAATGTTCATCCAATGACCCAAACACACCTACTGGATGTACAAGATTGGTTAGAAACCCTAATTGGACAAGAATAAGCCTAGGGAGGTCGAAAATGACCTAAATGTTCATTCAATGACACAAACACAGCTATTGGATGCACAAGTTTGGAAAAAACCCTAATTTCAAAAGAATTAGCCTAAGGAGGTCGAAAATGACCTAAATGTTCATCCAATGACAAAAACACAACTATTGGACGCACAAGATTGGCTAAAAACCCTAATTGGACAAGATTAAGTGTAGGGAGGAAGAAAACGACCTAATTGGACAAGAATAAGCCTAGGGAGGTCGAAAATGACCTAAATGTTCATCCAATGACACAAACACACCTATCGGATGCACAAGTTTGGTCTAAACCTTAATTGGAAAAGATTAAGTGTAGGGAGGAAGAAAATGATCTGAATGTTCATCCAATGACACTAACACACCTATTCGATGCACAAGATTGGTTAAAAACCCTAATTGAACAAGATAAAGCCTAGGGAGGACAAATATAACCTAAATGTTCGTCCAATGACACAAACACACCTATTGGGTGCACGAGATTGGTTACAAACCCTAATTGGACAAGAATAAGCCAAGGGAGGTCGAAAAAGAGCTAAATGTTATTCCAATGACATAAACACACGTATTGGATGCACAACATTGGTTTCAAACCGTAACTGGACAAGAATAAGTCTAGGGAGGTCGAAAATGACGTAAATGTTCATCCAATGACACAAACACACCTATTGAATGCACAAGATTGGTTAGAAACCCTAATTGGACAAGAATAAGCCTACAGAGGACGAAAATGACCTAATTGTTCTTCCAATGCACAAACACACCTATTGGGTGCACAAAATTGGTTAGACACCCTAATTGGACAAGAATAAGCCTAGGGAGGTCGAAAATGAATTAAATATTCATCCAATGGCAAAAACAAACCTATTGGATGCACAAGATTGGTTAAACCCCTAACTAGACATGATTAAGTGTAGGGAGGAAGAAAATGACCTAAATGTTCATCCCATGACCCTAACACACCTACTGGATGCACAAGATTGGTTAGAAACCCTAATTGGACAAGAATAAGCCTAGGGAGGTCGAAAATGACCTAAATGATCACTCAATGACACAAACACAGCTATTGGATGCACGAGTTTGGTAAAAACCCTAATTGGAAAAGAATTAGCCTAAGGAGGACGAAAATGACCTAAATGTTCATCCAATGACACAAACACACCTATTGAATGCACAAGATTGGTTAGAAACCCTAATTGGACAAGAATAAGCCTACAGAGGACGAAAATGACCTAATTGTTCTTCCAATGCACAAACACACCTATTGGGTGCACAAAATTGGTTAGACACCCTAATTGGACAAGAATAAGCCTAGGGAGGTCGAAAATGAATTAAATATTCATCCAATGGCAAAAACAAACCTATTGGATGCACAAGATTGGTTAAACCCCTAACTAGACATGATTAAGTGTAGGGAGGAAGAAAATGACCTAAATGTTCATCCCATGACCCTAACACACCTACTGGATGCACAAGATTGGTTAGAAACCCTAATTGGACAAGAATAAGCCTAGGGAGGTCGAAAATGACCTAAATGATCACTCAATGACACAAACACAGCTATTGGATGCACGAGTTTGGTAAAAACCCTAATTGGAAAAGAATTAGCCTAACGAGGACGAAAATGACCTAATTGTTCATCCAATGACACAAACACAACTATTGGACGCACAAGATTGGTTAAAAACCTTAATTGGACAAGATTAAGTGTAGGGAGGAAGAAAACGACCTAAATGTTCATCCAATGATACAAACACACCTATTGCATGCACAAGATTGGTTAAAAACCTTAATGGGACAAGATAAAGCCTAGGGAGGACGAAAATGACCTAAATGTTCATCCAATGATACAAACACACCTATTGGGTGCACAAGATTGGTTAGAAACCCTAATTGGACAAGAATAAGCCTAGAGAGGTCGAAAATGACCTAAATGTTCATCCAATGACACAAACACACCTATTGGATGCACAAGATTGGCTAAAAACCCTAATAGGACAAGATTAAGTATAGAGAGGAAGAAAATGACCTAAATGTTCATCCAATGACACAAACACTCCTACTGGATGCAATAGATTGGTTAAAAACCCTAATTGGACAAAAATAAGCCTAGGGAGGACGAAAATGACCTAAAAGTTCATCCAATGAAACAAACACACCTATTGGATGCACAAGATTGGTTATAAACCCTAATTGGACAAGGATAAGCCTAGGGAGGTCGAAGATGAGCAAAATGTTCATCCAATCACACAAACACGACTATTGGATGCACAAGATTGGTTAGAAACCCAAATTGGACAAGAATAGCCTACGGAGGACGAAAATGACCTAATTGTTCATCCAATGCACAAACAATCCTATTGGATGCACAACATTGGTTTGAAACCCTAATTGGACAATAATAAGCCTAGGGAGGTCGAAAATGTCCTAAATGTTCATCCAATGACACAAACACACCTATTGGATGCACATGTTTGGTCTAAACCCTAATTGGACAACAATAAGCCTAAGGAGGACGAAAATGACCTAAATGTTCATCCAATGATACAAACACACCTATTGGGTGCACAAGATTGGTTAGAAACCCTAATTGGACAAGAATAAGCCTAGAGAGGTCGAAAATGACCTAAATGTTCATCCAATGACACAAACACACCTATTGGATGCACAAGATTGGTTAAAAACCCTAATTGGACAACAATAAGCCTAGGGAGGACGAAAATGACCTAATTGTTCATCCAATGACACAAACACACCTACTGGATGCACAAGATTGGTTAAAAATCGTAATTGGACAAGAATAAGCCTAGGAAGGAAGAAAATGACCTAAATGTTCATCTAATGACACAAATACACCTATTGGATGCACAAGATTGGTTAAAAACCCTAATTGGACAAGATAAAGCCTAGGGAGGACGAAAATAACCTAAGTGTTCATCCAATGAAACAAACAAACCTATAGGATGCACAAGATTGGATAAACCCCTAATTGGACATGATTAAGTCTAGGGAAGAAAGTGACCTAAATGTTTATCCAATGACACAAACACAACCATTGGATGCACATGTTTGGTAAAATCCCTAATTGGAAAAGAATTAGCCTAATGATGACGAAAATGACCTAAATGTTCATCCAATGACACAAACCCAACTATTGGACGCACAAGATTGGTTAAAAACCCTAATTGGACAAGATTAAGTGTAGGGAGGAAGAAAATGACCTAAATGTTCATCCAATGAAACAAGCACACCTATTGCACGCAAAGATTAGTTAAAATCCCTAATTGGACAAGATAAAGCCTAGGGAGGACTAAAAATGACCTAAATGTTTATCCAATGACACAAACACACCTAATGGGTGCACAAGATTGGTTAGAAACCCTAATTGGACAAGAATAAGCCTAGGGAGGTCGAAAATGACGTAGATGTTCATCCAATGACACAAACACAGCTATTGGATGCACAAGTTTTGTAAAAACCCTAATTGGAAAACAATTAGCCTAAGGAGGACGAAAATGACCTAAATGTTCATCCAATGACACAAACACACCTATCGGATGCACAAGATTGGTTAAAAACCCTAATTGGACAAGGTAAAGCCTAGGGAGGACGAAAATGACCTAAATGTTCATCCAATGCACAAACACACCTATTGGGTGCACAAGATTGGTTAGAAACCCTAATTGGACAAGAATAAGCCTAGGGAGGTCGAAAATGAACTAAATGTTCATCCAATGACAAAAACAAACCTATTGGATGCACAAGATTGGTTAAACCCCTAACTGGACATGATTAAGTGTAGGGAGGAAGAAAGTGACCTAAATGTTCATCCAATGACACAAACACAAGTATTGGATGCACAAGATTGGTTAGAAACCCTAATTGGACAAGAAGAAGCCTAGGGAGCTCGAAAATGACCTAAATGTTCATCCAATGACACAAACACAACTATTGGACGCACAAGATTGGTTAAAAACCCTAATTGGACAAGATTAAGTGTAGGGAGGAAGAAAATGACCTAGATATTCATCCAATGATACGAACACACCTATTGCATGCACAAGATTGGTTAAAAACCCTAATTGGACAAGATAAAGCCTAGGGAGGATGAAAATGACCTAAATGTTCATCCAATGACACAAACACACCTAATGGGTGCACAAGATTGGTTAGAAACCCTAATTGGACAAGAATAAGCCTAGGGAGGAAGAAAATGACCTAATTGTTCATCCAATGCACAAACAAACCTATTGGATGCACAAGATTGGTTAGAAAACCTAATTGGACAAGAATAAGCCTAGGGAGGTCGAAAATGACCTAAATGTTCATCCAATGCACAAACAAACCTATTGGATGCACAAGATTGGTTAGAAAACCTAATTGGACAAGAATAAGCCTAGGGAGGTCGAAAATGACCTAAATGTTCATCCAATGACACAAACACACCTATTGGATGCACAATTTTGGTCTAAACCCTAATTGGAAAAGAATTACCCTAAGGAGGACGAAAATGACCTAAATGTCCTTTCGATGTCAAAAACACCTATTGGATGCACAAGATTGGTTAAAAACCCTAATTGGACAAGGTTAAGTGTAGGGAGGAAGAAAATGACCTGAATGTTCATCCAATGACATTAACACACCTATTGGATGGACAAGATAAAGCCTAGGGAGGAGGAAATGGCTTAAATGTTCATCCAATGACACATAGACACCTATTGGAAGCACAAGATTGGTTTGAAACCGTAACTGGACAAGAATAAGTCTAGGGAGGTCGAAAATGACCTAAATGTTCATCCAATGACACAAACACAGCTATTGGATGCACAAGTTTTGTAATAACCCTAATTGGAAAAGAATTAGCCTAAGGAGGACCAAAATGACCTAAATGTTCATCCAATGACACAAACACAACTATTGGACGCACAAGATTGGTTAAAACCCTAATTGGACAAGATTAAGTGTAGGGAGGAAGAAAATGACCTAAATGTTCATCCAATGATACAAACACACCTATTGCATGCACAAGATTGGTTAAAACCCTAATTCGACAAGATAAAGCCTACGAAGGACGAAAATGACCTAAATGTTCATCCAACGACACAAACACACCTATTGCGGGCACAAGATTGGTTAGAAACACTAATTGGACAAGAATAAGCCTAGGCAGGTCGAAGATGACCTAAATGTTCATCCAATGAGACAAACACACCTATTGGATGCAAAAGTTTGGTCTAAACCCTAATTGGAAAAGAATTACGTTAAGGAAGACGAAAATGACCTAAATGTTAATCCGATGACAAAAACACAACTATTGGATGCACAAGATAGGTTGAAAACCCTAATTGGACAAGATTAAGTGTAGGGAGGAAGAAAATGACCTGAATGTTTATCCAATGACACTAACACACCTATTGGATGCACAAGATTGGTTAAAAATCCTAATTGGACAAGATAAACCCTAGGGAGGACGAAAATGACCAAAATGTTCATCCAATGACACAAACACACCTATTGGCTACACAAGATTGGTTAGAAACCCTAATTGGACAAGAATAAGCCTAGGGAGGGAGAAAATAACCTAAATGTTCATCCAATTACACAAACACAACCATTGGATGCACAAGTTTGGTAAAATCCCTAATTGGAAAAGAATTAGCCTAAGGAGGACGAAAATGACCTAAATGTTCATCCAATGACACAAACCCAACTATTGGACGCACAAGATTGGTTAAAAACACTAATTGGACAAGAATAAGCCTAGGGAGGTCGAAAATGACTTAAATGTTCATCCAATGACACAAACGCACCTATTGGAGGCATAAGATTTGTTAGAAACCCTAATTGGACAAGAATAAGCCTAGCGAGGAAGAAAATGACCTAAATGTTCATCCAATTACACAAACACACCTATTAGATGCACAAGACTGGTTAGAAAC
Source organism: Cicer judaicum (assembly GCA_037974835.1). Classification (NCBI taxonomy): domain Eukaryota; kingdom Viridiplantae; phylum Streptophyta; class Magnoliopsida; order Fabales; family Fabaceae; genus Cicer; species Cicer judaicum. The sequence goes on along the minus strand of JBBPBS010001059.1, from coordinate 11,996 downwards.
CCTAATTGGACAAGAATAAGCCTAGGGAGCTTGAAAATGACCTAAATGTTCATCCAATGACACAAACAAACCTATTGGATCCACAAGATTGGTTTGAAACCCTAATTGGACAAGAATAAGCCTAGGGAGGTCGAAAATGATCTAAATGTTCATCCAATGACACAAACAAACCTATTGGGTGCACAAGATTGGTTACAAACCCTAATTGGACAAGAATAAGCCTAGGGAGGTCAAAAATGAACTAAAAGTTCATCCAATGACACAAACCTATTGGATGCACAAGATTGGTTAAACCCCTAATTAGACATGATAAAGTCTAGGGAGGAAGAAAATGACCTAAATGTTCATCCAATGACACAAACACAGCCATTGGATGCACATGTTTGGTAAAATCCCTAATTGGAAAAGAATTAGCCTAAGGAGGACGAAAATGACCTAAATGTTCATCCAATGACACAAACCCAACTATTGGACACACAAGATTGGTTAAAAACCCTAATTGGACAAGATAAAGCCTAGGGAGGACGAAAATGACCTAAATGTTCATCCAATGACACAAACCCAACTATTGGACGCACAAGATTGGTTAAAAACACTAATCGGACAAGAATAAGCTTAGGGAGGTCGAAAATGACTTAAATGTTCATCCAATGACACAAACACACCTATTGGAGGCATAAGATTGGTTAGAAACCCTAATTGGACAAGAATAAGCCTAGCGAGGAAGAAAATGACCTAAATGTTCATCCAATTACACAAACACACCTATTAGATGCACAAGACTGGTTAGAAACCCTAATTGGACAAGAATAAGCCTAGGGAGCTTGAAAATGACCTAAATGTTCATCCAATGACACAAACAAACCTATTGGATCCACAAGATTGGTTTGAAACCCTAATTGGACAAGAATAAGCCTAGGGAGGTCGAAAATGATCTAAATGTTCATCCAATGACACAAACAAACCTATTGGGTGCACAAGATTGGTTACAAACCCTAATTGGACAAGAATAAGCCTAGGGAGGTCAAAAATGAACTAAAAGTTCATCCAATGACACAAACCTATTGGATGCACAAGATTGGTTAAACCCCTAATTAGACATGATTAAGTCTAGGGAGGAAGAAAATGACCTAAATGTTCATCCAATGACACAAACACAGCCATTGGATGCACATGTTTGGTAAAATCCCTAATTGGAAAAGAATTAGCCTAAGGAGGACGAAAATGACCTAAATGTTCATCCAATGACACAAACCCAACTATTGGACACACAAGATTGGTTGAAAACCCTAATTGGACAAGATAAAGCCTAGGGAGGACGAAAATGACCTAAATGTTCATCCAATGACACAAACCCAACTATTGGACGCACAAGATTGGTTAAAAACACTAATCGGACAAGAATAAGCTTAGGGAGGTCGAAAATGACTTAAATGTTCATCCAATGACACAAACACACCTATTGGAGGCATAAGATTGGTTAGAAACCCTAATTGGACAAGAATAAGCCTAGCGAGGAAGAAAATGACCTAAATGCTCATCCAATTACACAAACACACCTATTAGATGCACAAGACTGGTTAGAAACCCTAATTGGACAAGAATAAACCTAGGGAGCTTGAAAATAACCTAAATGTTCATCCAATGACACAAACAAACCTATTGGATGCACAAGATTGGTTAAACCCCTAATTGGACATAATTAAGTCTAGGGAGGAAGAAAATGACCTAAATGTTCATCCAATTACACAAACACAACCATTGGATGCACAAGTTTGGTAAAATCCCTAATTGGAAAAGAATTAGCCTAAGGAGGATGAAAATGACCTAAATATTCATCCAATGACACAAAGACACCTATTGGGTGCACAAGATTGGTTACAAACACTAATTGGACAAGAATAAGCCTAGGGTGGTCGAAAATGACTTAAATGTTTATCCAATGACATAAACACTCCTATTGGAGGCATAAGATTGGTTAGAAACTCTAATTGGACAAGAATAAGCCTAGCGTGGAAGAAAATGACCTAAATGTTCATCCAATTACACAAACACACCTATTAGATGCACAAGACTGGTTAGAAACCCTAATTGGACAAGAATAAGCCTAGGGAAGTCAAAAATGACCTAAATGTTCATCAAATA
>JBBPBS010001057.1:528722-550218 GCA_037974835.1 Cicer judaicum | reverse complement strand
AAAACACCTATTGGATGCACAAGATTGGATAGAAACCCTAATTAGACAAGAATAATCCTAGGGAGGTCGAAAATGACCTAATTGTTCATCCAATGACACAAACACAACTATTGGATGCACAAGATTAGTTAGAAACCCTAATTGGACAAGATTAAGTATAGGGAGGACGAAAATAACATAAATATTCATCCAATGACACAAAAACACCTATTGGATGCACAGGATTGGTTAAAAACCCTAATTGGACAAGAATTAGCCTAGGGAGGACGAAAATGACCTAAATGTTCATCCAATGACACAAAACACCTATTGGATGCACAATATTGGTTAAAAACCTTAATTGGACAAGAATAAGCCTTGGGAGAATGAAAATGACCTAAAGTTTCATCCATTGACACAAAACACCTATTGGATGCACAAGATTGGTTAAAAACCCTAATTGGACAAGAATAAGTTTAGGGAGGACGAAAATGACCTAAATGTTCATCCAATGACACAAAACACCTATTGGATACACATGATTGGTTAGAAACCCTAATTAGACAAGAATAAGTTTAGGGAGGACGAAAATGACCTAAATGTTCATCCAATGACACAAAACACCTATTGGATGCACAAGATTGGTTAAAAACCGTATTTTGACAAGAATTAGCCTAGGGAGGCAAAAATGACCTAATTGTTCATCCAATGACACAAAAACACCTATTGGATGCACATGATTGGTTAGAAACCCTAATTGGACAAGATTAAGTTTAGGGAGGACGAAAATGACCTAAATGTTCATCCAATGACACAAAACACATATTGGATGTACAAGATTGCTTAAAAACCCTAATTGGACAAGATTAAGTGTAGGGAGGACGAAAATGACATAAATATTCATCCAATGACACAAAAACAACTATTGGATGCACAAGATTGGTTAAAAACCCTAATTGGACAAGAATTAGCCTAGGGAGGACGAAAATGACGTAAATGTTCATCCAACGACACAAAAACACCTATTGGAAGTACAAGATTGGTTAGAAACCCTAATTGGACAAGAATTAGCCTAGGGATGACGAAAATGACCTAAATGTTCATCCAATGACACAAAACACCTATTGGATGCACAAGATTGGTTAAAAACTCTAATTGGACAAGAATTAGCCTAGGGATACGAAAATGACCTAAATGTTCATCGAATGACACAAAAACATCTATTGGATGCACAAGATTGCTTAAAAACCCTAATTGGACAAGATTAAGTGTAGGGAGGACGAAAATGACATAAATATTCATCCAATGACACAAAAACAACTATTGGATGCACAAGATTGGTTAAAAACCCTAATTGGACAAGAATTAGCCTAGGGAGGACGAAAATGACGTAAATGTTCATCCAACGACACAAAAACACCTATTGGATGCACAAAATTGGTTAGAAACCCTAATTGGACAAGATTAAGTGTAGGCAGGACGAAAATGACATAAATACTCATCCAATGACACAAAAACACCTATTGGATGCACAAGATTGGTTAAAAACCCTAATTGGACAAGATTAAATGTAGGGAGTACGAAAATGACATAAATATTCATCCAATGACACAAAAACACCTATTGGATGCACAAGATTGGTTAAAAACCCTAATTGGACAAGAATTAGCCTAGGGAGGACGAAAATGACCTAAATGTTCATCCAATGACACAAAAAACCTATTGGATGCACAAGATTGGTTAAAAACCTTAATTGGACAAGAATAAGCCTTGGGAGAACGAAAATGACCTAAATTTTCATCCATTGACACAAAACACCTATTGGATGCACAAGATTGGTTAAAAACCCTAATTGGACAAGAATTTGCCTAGGGAGGACAAAAATGACCTAATTGTTCATCCAATGATACAAAAAAACCTATTGGATGCACAAAGTGGTTAGAAACCCTAATTGGACCAGAATAAGTTTAGGGAGGACGAAAATGACCTAAATGTTCATCCAATGACACAAAAACACCTATTGGATGCACAAGATTGGATAGAAACCCTAATTAGACAAGAATAATCCTAGGGAGGTCGAAAATGACCTAATTGTTCATCCAATGACACAAACACAACTATTGGATGCACAAGATTAGTTAGAAACCCTAATTGGACAAGATTAAGTATAGGGAGGACGAAAATAACATAAATATTCATCCAATGACACAAAAACACCTATTGGATGCACAGGATTGGTTAAAAACCCTAATTGGACAAGAATTTGTCTAGGGAGGACGAAAATGACCTAAAATGTTCATCCAATGACACAAAACACCTATTGGATGCACAAGATTGGTTAAAAACCCTAATTGGACAAGAATTTGCCTAGGGAGGACGAAAATGACCTAATTGTTCATCCAACGACACAAAAACACCTATTGGAAGTACAAGATTGGTTAAAAATCCTAATTGGACAAGAATTAGCCTAGGGAGGACGAAAATGACCTAAATATTCATCCAATGACTGAAAAACACCTATTGGATGCACAAGATTGGTTAAAATCCCTAATTGGACAGGAATAAGCCTAGGGAGAACGAAAATGACCTAAATTTTCATCCAATGACACAAAACACCTGTTGGATGCACAAGATTGGTTAAAAACCCCAATTGGACAAGAATTAGCCTAGGGAGGACGAAAATGATCTAATTGTTCATCCAATGATACAAAAACACCTATTGGATGCACAAAATTGGTTAGAAACCCTAATTGGACAAGATTAAGTTTAGGGAGGACGAAAATGACCTAAATGTTCATCCAATGACACAAAACACCTATTGGATGCACAAGATTGGTTAAAACCCGTATTTTGACAAGAATTAGCCTAGGGAGGCAAAAATGACCTAATTGTTCATCCAATGACACAAAAACACCTATTGGATGCACATGATTGGTTAGAAACCCTAATTGGACAAGATTAAGTTTAGGGAGGACGAAAATGACCTAAATGTTCATCCAATGACACAAAACACATATTGGATGTACAAGATTGCTTAAAAACCCTAATTGGACAAGATTAAGTGTAGGGAGGACGAAAATGACATAAATATTCATCCAATGACACAAAAACAACTATTAGATGCACAAGATTGGTTAAACACCCTAATTGGACAAGAATTAGCCTAGGGAGGACGAAAATGACGTAAATGTTCATCCAACGACACAAAAACACCTATTGGAAGTACAAGATTGGTTAAAAACCCTAATTGGACAAGAATTAGCCTAGGGAGGACGAAAATGACCTAAATATTCATCCAATGACTGAAAAACACCTATTGGATGCACAAGATTGGTTAAAATCCCTAATTGGACAAGAATAAGCCTAGGGAGAACGAAAATGACCTAAATTTTCATCCAATGACACAAAACACCTGTTGGATGCACAAGATTGGTTAAAAACCCCAATTGGACAAGAATTAGCCTAGGGAGGACGAAAATGATCTAATTGTTCATCCAATGATACAAAAACACCTATTGGATGCACAAAATTGGTTAGAAACCCTAATTGGACAAGATTAAGTTTAGGGAGGACGAAAATGACCTAAATGTTCATCCAATGACACAAAACACATATTGGATGCACAAGATTGCTTAAAAACCCTAATTAGACAAGAATAATCCTAGGGAGGACGAAAATGACATAAATATTCATCCAATGAAACAAAAACAACTATTGGATGCACAAGATTGGTTAAACACCCTAATTGGACAAGAATTAGCCTAGGGAGGACGAAAATGACGTAAATGTTCATCCAACGACACAAAAACACCTATTGGAAGTACAAGATTGGTTAAAAACCCTAATTGGACAAGAATTAGCCTAGGGAGGACGAAAATGACCTAAATATTCATCCAATGACTGAAAAACACCTATTGGATGCACAACATTGGTTAAAATCCCTAATTGGACAAGAATAAGCCTAGGGAGAACGAAAATGACCTAAATTTTCATCCAATGACACAAAACACCTGTTGGATGCACAAGATTGGTTAAAAACCCCAATTGGACAAGAATTAGCCTAGGGAGGACGGAAATGATCTAATTGTTCATCCAATGATACAAAAACACCTATTGGATGCACAAAATTGGTTAGAAACCCTAATTGGACAAGATTAAGTTTAGGGAGGACGAAAATGACCTAAATGTTCATCCAATGACACAAACACACCTATTGGATGCACAAGATTGGTTAGAAACCCTAATTAGACAAGAATAATCCTAGGGAAGTCGAAAATGACCTAATTGTTCATCCAATGACACAAACACAACTATTGGATGCACAAGACTAGTTAGAAACCCTAATTGGACAAGATTAAGTATAGGGAGGACGAAAATAACATAAATATTCATCCAATGACACAAAAACACCTATTGGATGCACAAGATTGGTTAAAAACCCTAATTGGACAAGAATAAGCCTAGGGAGGACGAAAATGACCTAAATGTTCATCCAATGACACAAAAAACCTATTGGATGCACAAGATTGGTTAAAAACCTTAATTGGACAAGAATAAGCCTTGGGAGAACGAAAATGACCTAAATTTTCATCCATTGACACAAAACACCTATTGGATGCACAAGATTGGTTAAAAACCCTAATTGGACAAGAATTTGCCTAGGGAGGACAAAAATGACCTAATTGTTCATCCAATGATACAAAAACACCTATTGGATGCACAAAGTGGTTAGAAACCCTAATTGGACCAGATTAAGTTTAGGGAGGACGAAAATGACCTAAATGTTCATCCAATGACACAAAAACACCTATTGGATGCACAAGATTGGTTAAAAACCCTAATTGGACAAGAATTAGCCTAGGGAGGACGAAAATGACCTAAATGTTCATCCAATGACACAAAAAACCTATTGGATGCACAAGATTGGTTAAAAACCTTAATTGGACAAGAATAAGCCTTGGGAGAACGAAAATGACCTAAATTTTCATCCATTGACACAAAACACCTATTGGATGCACAAGATTGGTTAAAAACCCTAATTGGACAAGAATTAGCCTAGGGAGGACAAAAATGACCTAATTGTTCATCCAATGATACAAAAACACCTATTGGATGCACAAAGTGGTTAGAAACCCTAATTGGACCAGATTAAGTTTAGGGAGGACGAAAATGACCTAAATGTTCATCCAATGACACAAAAACACCTATTGGATGCACAAGATTGGATAGAAACCCTAATTAGACAAGAATAATCCTAGGGAGGTCGAAAATGACCTAATTGTTCATCCAATGACACAAACACAACTATTGGATGCACAAGATTAGTTAGAAACCCTAATTGGACAAGATTCAGTATAGGGAGGACGAAAATAACATAAATATTCATCCAATGACACAAAAACACCTATTGGATGCACAAGATTGGTTAAAAACCCTAATTGGACAAGAATTTGCCTAGGGAGGACAAAAATGACCTAATTGTTCATCCAATGATACAAAAAAACCTATTGGATGCACAAAGTGGTTAGAAACCCTAATTGGACAAGATTAAGTTTAGGGAGGACGAAAATGACCTAAATGTTCATCCAATGACACAAAACACATATTGGATGCACAAGATTGCTTAAAAACCCTAATTAGACAAGAATAATCCTAGGGAGGACGAAAATGACATAAATATTCATCCAATGACACAAAAACAACTATTGGATGCACAAGATTGGTTAAACACCCTAATTGGACAAGAATTAGCCTAGGGAGGACGAAAATGACGTAAATGTTCATCCAACGACACAAAAACACCTATTGGAAGTACAAGATTGGTTAAAAACCCTAATTGGACAAGAATTAGCCTAGGGAGGACGAAAATGACCTAAATGTTCATCCAATGACACAAAAAACCTATTGGATGCACAAGATTGGTTAAAAACCTTAATTGGACAAGAATAAGCCTTGGGAGAACGAAAATGACCTAAATTTTCATCCATTGACACAAAACACCTATTGGATGCACAAGATTGGTTAAAAACACTAATTGGACAAGAATTTGCCTAGGGAGGACAAAAATGACCTAATTGTTCATCCAATGATACAAAAAAACCTATTGGATGCACAAAGTGGTTAGAAACCCTAATTGGACCAGATTAAGTTTAGGGAGGACGAAAATGACCTAAATGTTCATCCAATGACACAAAAACACCTATTGGATGCACAAGATTGGATAGAAACCCTAATTAGACAAGAATAATCCTAGGGAGGTCGAAAATGACCTAATTGTTCATCCAATGACACAAACACAACTATTGGATGCACAAGATTAGTTAGAAACCCTAATTGGACAAGATTAAGTATAGGGAGGACGAAAATAACATAAATATTCATCCAATGACACAAAAACACCTATTGGATGCACAGGATTGGTTAAAAACCCTAATTGGACAAGAATTTGCCTAGGGAGGACGAAAATGACCTAATTGTTCATCTAACGACACAAAAACACCTATTGGAAGTACAAGATTGGTTAAAAACCCTAATTGGACAAGAATTAGCCTAGGGAGGACGAAAATGACCTAAATATTCATCCAATGACTGAAAAACACCTATTGGATGCACAAGATTGGTTAAAATCCCTAATTGGACAAGAATAAGCCTAGGGAGAACGAAAATGACCTAAATTTTCATCCAATGACACAAAACACCTGTTGGATGCACAAGATTGGTTAAAAACCCCAATTGGACAAGAATTAGCCTAGGGAGGACGAAAATGATCTAATTGTTCATCCAATGATACAAAAACACCTATTGGATGCACAAAATTGGTTAGAAACCCTAATTGGACAAGATTAAGTTTAGGGAGGACGAAAATGACCTAAATGTTCATCCAATGACACAAAACACATATTGGATGCACAAGATTGCTTAAAAACCCTAATTAGACAAGAATAATCCTAGGGAGGACGAAAATGACATAAATATTCATCCAATGAAACAAAAACAACTATTGGATGCACAAGATTGGTTAAACACCCTAATTGGACAAGAATTAGCCTAGGGAGGACGAAAATGACGTAAATGTTCATCCAACGACACAAAAACACCTATTGGAAGTACAAGATTGGTTAAAAACCCTAATTGGACAAGAATTAGCCTAGGGAGGACGAAAATGACCTAAATATTCATCCAATGACTGAAAAACACCTATTGGATGCACAAGATTGGTTAAAATCCCTAATTGGACAAGAATAAGCCTAGGGAGAACGAAAATGACCTAAATTTTCATCCAATGACACAAAACTCCTGTTGGATGCACAAGATTGGTTAAAAACCCCAATTGGACAAGAATTAGCCTAGGGAGGACGAAAATGATCTAATTGTTCATCCAATGATACAAAAACACCTATTGGATGCACAAAATTGGTTAGAAACCCTAATTGGACAAGATTAAGTTTAGGGAGGACGAAAATGACCTAAATGTTCATCCAATGACACAAAACACCTATTGGATGCACAAGATTGGTTAAAACCCGTATTTTGACAAGAATTAGCCTAGGGAGGCAAAAATGACCTAATTGTTCATCCAATGACACAAAAACACCTATTGGATGCACATGATTGGTTAGAAACCCTAATTGGACAAGATTAAGTTTAGGGAGGACGAAAATGACCTAAATGTTCATCCAATGACACAAAACACATATTGGATGTACAAGATTGCTTAAAAACCCTAATTGGACAAGATTAAGTGTAGGGAGGACGAAAATGACATAAATATTCATCCAATGACACAAAAACAACTATTGGATGCACAAGATTGGTTAAACACCCTAATTGGACAAGAATTAGCCTAGGGAGGACGAAAATGACGTAAATGTTCATCCAACGACACAAAAACACCTATTGGAAGTACAAGATTGGTTAAAAACCCTAATTGGACAAGAATTAGCCTAGGGAGGACGAAAATGACCTAAATATTCATCCAATGACAGAAAAACACCTATTGGATGCACAAGATTGGTTAAAATCCCTAATTGGACAAGAATAAGCCTAGGGAGAACGAAAATGACCTAAATTTTCATCCAATGACACAAAACACCTGTTGGATGCACAAGATTGGTTAAAAACCCCAATTGGACAAGAATTAGCCTAGGGAGGACGAAAATGATCTAATTGTTCATCCAATGATACAAAAACACCTATTGGATGCACAAAATTGGTTAGAAACCCTAATTGGACAAGAATAAGTTTAGGGAGGACGAAAATGACCTAAATGTTCATCCAATGACACAAACACACCTATTGGATGCACAAGATTGGTTAGAAACCCTAATTAGACAAGAATAATCCTAGGGAAGTCGAAAATGACCTAATTGTTCATCCAATGACACAAACACAACTATTGGATGCACAAGACTAGTTAGAAACCCTAATTGGACAAGATTAAGTATAGGGAGGACGAAAATAACATAAATATTCATCCAATGACACAAAAACACCTATTGGATGCACAAGATTGGTTAAAAACCCTAATTGGACAAGAATTAGCCTAGGGAGGACGAAAATGACCTAAATGTTCATCCAATGACACAAAAAACCTATTGGATGCACAAGATTGGTTAAAAACCTTAATTGGACAAGAATAAGCCTTGGGAGAACGAAAATGACCTAAATTTTCATCCATTGACACAAAACACCTATTGGATGCACAAGATTGGTTAAAAACCCTAATTGGACAAGAATTTGCCTAGGGAGGACAAAAATGACCTAATTGTTCATCCAATGATACAAAAACACCTATTGGATGCACAAAGTGGTTAGAAACCCTAATTCGACAAGATTAAGTTTAGGGAGGACGAAAATGACCTAAATGTTCATCCAACGACACAAAAACACCTATTGGATGCACAAGATTGGTTAGAAACCCTAATTGGACAAGAATAATCCTAGGGAGGTCGAAAATGACCTAATTGTTCATCCAATGACACAAACACAACTATTGGATGCACAAGATTAGTTAGAAACCCTAATTGGACAAGATTAAGTATAGGGAGGACGAAAATAACATAAATATTCATCCAATGACACAAAAACACCTATTGGATGCACAGGATTGGTTAAAAACCCTAATTGGACAAGAATTTGTCTAGGGAGGACGAAAATGACCTAAAATGTTCACCCAATGACACAAAACACCTATTGGATGCACAAGATTGGTTAAAAACCCTAATTGGACAAGAATTTGCCTAGGGAGGACGAAAATGACCTAATTGTTCATCCAACGACACAAAAACACCTATTGGAAGTACAAGATTGGTTAAAAATCCTAATTGGACAAGAATTAGCCTAGGGAGGACGAAAATGACCTAAATATTCATCCAATGACTGAAAAACACCTATTGGATGCACAAGATTGGTTAAAATCCCTAATTGGACAGGAATAAGCCTAGGGAGAACGAAAATGACCTAAATTTTCATCCAATGACACAAAACACCTGTTGGATGCACAAGATTGGTTAAAAACCCCAATTGGACAAGAATTAGCCTAGGGAGGACGAAAATGATCTAATTGTTCATCCAATGATACAAAAACACCTATTGGATGCACAAAATTGGTTAGAAACCCTAATTGGACAAGATTAAGTTTAGGGAGGACGAAAATGACCTAAATGTTCATCCAATGACACAAAACACATATTGGATGCACAAGATTGCTTAAAAACCCTAATTAGACAAGAATAATCCTAGGGAGGACGAAAATGACATAAATATTCATCCAATGACACAAAAACAACTATTGGATGCACAAGATTGGTTAAACACCCTAATTGGACAAGAATTAGCCTAGGGAGGACGAAAATGACCTAAATGTTCATCCAATGACACAAAAAACCTATTGGATGCACAAGATTGGTTAAAAACCTTAATTGGACAAGAATAAGCCTTGGGAGAACGAAAATGACCTAAATTTTCATCCATTGACACAAAACACCTATTGGATGCACAAGATTGGTTAAAAACCCTAATTGGACAAGAATTTGCCTAGGGAGGACAAAAATGACCTAATTGTTCATCCAATGATACAAAAAAACCTATTGGATGCACAAAGTGGTTAGAAACCCTAATTGGACCAGATTAAGTTTAGGGAGGACGAAAATGACCTAAATGTTCATCCAATGACACAAAAACACCTATTGGATGCACAAGATTGGATAGAAACCCTAATTAGACAAGAATAATCCTAGGGAGGTCGAAAATGACCTAATTGTTCATCCAATGACACAAACACAACTATTGGATGCACAAGATTAGTTAGAAACCCTAATTGGACAAGATTAAGTATAGGGAGGACGAAAATAACATAAATATTCATCCAATGACACAAAAACACCTATTCGATGCACAAGATTGGTTAAAAACCCTAATTGGACAAGAATTAGCCTAGGGAGGACGAAAATGACCTAAATGTTCATCCAATGACACAAAAAACCTATTGGATGCACAAGATTGGTTAAAAACCTTAATTGGACAAGAATAAGCCTTGGGAGAACGAAAATGACCTAAATTTTCATCCATTGACACAAAACACCTATTGGATGCACAAGATTGGTTAAAAACCCTAATTGGACAAGAATTTGCCTAGGGAGGACAAAAATGACCTAATTGTTCATCCAATGATACAAAAACACCTATTGGATGCACAAAGTGGTTAGAAACCCTAATTGGACCAGATTAAGTTTAGGGAGGACGAAAATGACCTAAATGTTCATCCAATGACACAAAAACACCTATTGGATGCACAAGATTGGTTAGAAACCCTAATTGGACAAGAATAATCCTAGGGAGGTCGAAAATGACCTAATTGTTCATCCAATGACACAAACACAACTATTGGATGCACAAGATTAGTTAGAAACCCTAATTGGACAAGATTAAGTATAGGGAGGACGAAAATAACATAAATATTCATCCAATGACACAAAAACACCTATTGGATGCACAGGATTGGTTAAAAACCCTAATTGGACAAGAATTTGTCTAGGGAGGACGAAAATGACCTAAAATGTTCATCCAATGACACAAAACACCTATTGGATGCACAAGATTGGTTAAAAACCCTAATTGGACAAGAATTAGCCTAGGGAGGACGAAAATGACCTAATTGTTCATCCAATGACACAAAAACACCTATTGGATGCACAAGATTGGTTAAAAACCCTAATTGGACAAGAATTAGCCTAGGGAGGACGAAAATGACCTAAATGTTCATCCAATGACACAAAACACCTATTGGATGCACAATATTGGTTAAAAACCTTAATTGGACAAGAATAAGCCTTGGGAGAATGAAAATGACCTAAAGTTTCATCCATTGACACAAAACACCTATTGGATGCACAAGATTGGTTAAAAACCCTAATTGGACAAGAATTTGTCTAGGGAGGACGAAAATGACCTAAAATGTTCATCCAATGACACAAAACACCTATTGGATGCACAAGATTGGTTAAAAACCCTAATTAGACAAGAATTAGCCTAGGGAGGACGAAAATGACCTAATTGTTCATCCAATGATACAAAAACACCTATTGGATGCACAAAATTGGTTAGAAACCCTAATTGGACAAGATTAAGTTTAGGGAGGACGAAAATGACCTAAATGTTCATCCAATGACACAAAACACCTATTGGATGCACATGATTGGTTAGAAACCCTAAATTGACAAGATTAAGTTTAGGGAGGACGAAAATGACCTAAATGTTCATCCAATGACACAAAACACATATTGGATGTACAAGATTGCTTAAAAACCCTAATTGGACAAGATTAAGTGTAGGGAGGACGAAAATGACATAAATATTCATCCAATGACACAAAAACAACTATTGGATGCACAAGATTGGTTAAACACCCTAATTGGACAAGAATTAGCCTAGGGAGGACGAAAATGACGTAAATGTTCATCCAACGACACAAAAACACCTATTGGAAGTACAAGATTGGTTAAAAACCCTAATTGGACAAGAATTAGCCTAGGGAGGACGAAAATGACCTAAATATTCATCCAATGACTGAAAAACACCTATTGGATGCACAAGATTGGTTAAAAACCCTAATTGGACAAGAATAAGCCTAGGGAGAACGAAAATGACCTAAATTTTCATCCAATGACACAAAACACCTGTTGGATGCACAAGATTGGTTAAAAACCCCAATTGGACAAGAATTAGCCTAGGGAGGACGAAAATGATCTAATTGTTCATCCAATGATACAAAAACACCTATTGGATGCACAAAATTGGTTAGAAACCCTAATTGGACAAGATTAAGTTTAGGGAGGACGAAAATGACCTAAATGTTCATCCAATGACACAAAACACATATTGGATGCACAAGATTGCTTAAAAACCCTAATTAGACAAGAATAATCCTAGGGAGGACGAAAATGACATAAATATTCATCCAATGACACAAAAACAACTATTGGATGCACAAGATTGGTTAAACACCCTAATTGGAAAAGAATTAGCCTAGGGAGGACGAAAATGACGTAAATGTTCATCCAACGACACAAAAACACCTATTGGAAGTACAAGATTGGTTAAAAACCCTAATTCGACAAGAATTAGCCTAGGGAGGACGAAAATGACCTAAATGTTCATCCAATGACACAAAAAACCTATTGGATGCACAAGATTGGTTAAAAACCTTAATTGGACAAGAATAAGCCTTGGGAGAACGAAAATGACCTAAATTTTCATCCATTGACACAAAACACCTATTGGATGCACAAGATTGGTTAAAAACCCTAATTGGACAAGAATTTGCCTAGGGAGGACAAAAATGACCTAATTGTTCATCCAATGATACAAAAACACCTATTGGATGCACAAAGTGGTTAGAAACCCTAATTGGACCAGATTAAGTTTAGGGAGGACGAAATGACCTAAATGTTCATCCAATGACACAAAAACACCTATTGGATGCACAAGATTGGTTAGAAACCCTAATTGGACAAGAATAATCCTAGGGAGGTCGAAAATGACCTAATTGTTCATCCAATGACACAAACACAACTATTGGATGCACAAGATTAGTTAGAAACCCTAATTGGACAAGATTAAGTATAGGGAGGACGAAAATAACATAAATATTCATCCAATGACACAAAAACACCTATTGGATGCACAGGATTGGTTAAAAACCCTAATTGGACAAGAATTTGTCTAGGGAGGACGAAAATGACCTAAAATGTTCATCCAATGACACAAAACACCTATTGGATGCACAAGATTGGTTAAAAACCCTAATTGGACAAGAATTTGCCTAGGGAGGACGAAAATGACCTAATTGTTCATCCAACGACACAAAAACACCTATTGGAAGTACAAGATTGGTTAAAAATCCTAATTGGACAAGAATTAGCCTAGGGAGGACGAAAATGACCTAAATATTCATCCAATGACTGAAAAACACCTATTGGATGCACAAGATTGGTTAAAATCCCTAATTGGACAGGAATAAGCCTAGGGAGAACGAAAATGACCTAAATTTTCATCCAATGACACAAAACACCTGTTGGATGCACAAGATTGGTTAAAAACCCCAATTGGACAAGAATTAGCCTAGGGAGGACGAAAATGACCTAAATATTCATCCAATGACTGAAAAACACCTATTGGATGCACAAGATTGGTTAAAATCCCTAATTGGACAGGAATAAGCCTAGGGAGAACGAAAATGACCTAAATTTTCATCCAATGACACAAAACACCTGTTGGATGCACAAGATTGGTTAAAAACCCCAATTGGACAAGAATTAGCCTAGGGAGGACGAAAATGACCTAAATGTTCATCCAATGACACAAAAAACCTATTGGATGCACAAGATTGGTTAAAAACCTTAATTGGACAAGAATAAGCCTTGGGAGAACGAAAATGACCTAAATTTTCATCCATTGACACAAAACACCTATTGGATGCACAAGATTGGTTAAAAACCCTAATTGGACAAGAATTTGCCTAGGGAGGACAAAAATGACCTAATTGTTCATCCAATGATACAAAAAAACCTATTGGATGCACAAAGTGGTTAGAAACCCTAATTGGACCAGATTAAGTTTAGGGAGGACGAAAATGACCTAAATGTTCATCCAATGACACAAAAACACCTATTGGATGCACAAGATTGGATAGAAACCCTAATTAGACAAGAATAATCCTAGGGAGGTCGAAAATGACCTAATTGTTCATCCAATGACACAAACACAACTATTGGATGCACAAGATTAGTTAGAAACCCTAATTGGACAAGATTAAGTATAGGGAGGACGAAAATAACATAAATATTCATCCAATGACACAAAAACACCTATTCGATGCACAAGATTGGTTAAAAACCCTAATTGGACAAGAATTAGCCTAGGGAGGACGAAAATGACCTAAATGTTCATCCAATGACACAAAAAACCTATTGGATGCACAAGATTGGTTAAAAACCTTAATTGGACAAGAATAAGCCTTGGGAGAACGAAAATGACCTAAATTTTCATCCATTGACACAAAACACCTATTGGATGCACAAGATTGGTTAAAAACCCTAATTGGACAAGAATTTGCCTAGGGAGGACAAAAATGACCTAATTGTTCATCCAATGATACAAAAACACCTATTGGATGCACAAAGTGGTTAGAAACCCTAATTGGACCAGATTAAGTTTAGGGAGGACGAAAATGACCTAAATGTTCATCCAATGACACAAAAACACCTATTGGATGCACAAGATTGGTTAAAAACCCTAATTGGACAAGAATTAGCCTAGGGAGGACGAAAATGACCTAAATGTTCATCCAATGACACAAAAAACCTATTGGATGCACAAGATTGGTTAAAAACCTTAATTGGACAAGAATAAGCCTTGGGAGAACGAAAATGACCTAAATTTTCATCCATTGACACAAAACACCTATTGGATGCACAAGATTGGTTAAAAACCCTAATTGGACAAGAATTTGCCTAGGGAGGACAAAAATGACCTAATTGTTCATCCAATGATACAAAAAAACCTATTGGATGCACAAAGTGGTTAGAAACCCTAATTGGACCAGATTAAGTTTAGGGAGGACCAAAATGACCTAAATGTTCATCCAATGACACAAAAACACCTATTGGATGCACAAGATTGGATAGAAACCCTAATTAGACAAGAATAATCCTAGGGAGGTCGAAAATGACCTAATTGTTCATCCAATGACACAAACACAACTATTGGATGCACAAGATTAGTTAGAAACCCTAATTGGACAAGATTAAGTATAGGGAGGACGAAAATAACATAAATATTCATCCAATGACACAAAAACACCTATTGGATGCACAGGATTGGTTAAAAACCCTAATTGGACAAGAATTAGCCTAGGGAGGACGAAAATGACCTAAATGTTCATCCAATGACACAAAACACCTATTGGATGCACAATATTGGTTAAAAACCTTAATTGGACAAGAATAAGCCTTGGGAGAATGAAAATGACCTAAAGTTTCATCCATTGACACAAAACACCTATTGGATGCACAAGATTGGTTAAAAACCCTAATTGGACAAGAATTTGTCTAGGGAGGACGAAAATGACCTAAAATGTTCATCCAATGACACAAAACACCTATTGGATGCACAAGATTGGTTAAAAACCCTAATTAGACAAGAATTAGCCTAGGGAGGACGAAAATAACCTAATTGTTCATCCAATGATACAAAAACACCTATTGGATGCACAAAATTGGTTAGAAACCCTAATTGGACAAGATTAAGTTTAGGGAGGACGAAAATGACCTAAATGTTCATCCAATGACACAAAACACCTATTGGATGCACATGATTGGTTAGAAACCCTAAATTGACAAGATTAAGTTTAGGGAGGACGAAAATGACCTAAATGTTCATCCAATGACACAAAACACCTATTGGATGCACAAGATTGGTTAAAAACCGTATTTTGACAAGAATTAGCCTAGGGAGGCAAAAATGACCTAATTGTTCATCCAATGACACAAAAACACCTATTGGATGCACATGATTGGTTAGAAACCCTAATTGGACAAGATTAAGTTTAGGGAGGACGAAAATGACCTAAATGTTCATCCAATGACACAAAACACATATTGGATGTACAAGATTGCTTAAAAACCCTAATTGGACAAGATTAAGTGTAGGGAGGACGAAAATGACATAAATATTCATCCAATGACACAAAAACAACTATTGGATGCACAAGATTGGTTAAAAACCCTAATTGGACAAGAATTAGCCTAGGGAGGACGAAAATGACGTAAATGTTCATCCAACGACACAAAAACACCTATTGGAAGTACAAGATTGGTTAAAAACCCTAATTGGACAAGAATTAGCCTAGGGAGGACGAAAATGACCTAAATATTCATCCAATGACTGAAAAACACCTATTGGATGCACAAGATTGGTTAAAATCCCTAATTGGACAAGAATAAGCCTAGGGAGAACGAAAATGACCTAAATTTTCATCCAATGACACAAAACACCTGTTGGATGCACAAGATTGGTTAAAAACCCCAATTGGACAAGAATTAGCCTAGGGAGGACGAAAATGATCTAATTGTTCATCCAATGATACAAAAACACCTATTGGATGCACAAAATTGGTTAGAAACCCTAATTGGACAAGATTAAGTTTAGGGAGGACGAAAATGACCTAAATGTTCATCCAATGACACAAAACACATATTGGATGCACAAGATTGCTTAAAAACCCTAATTAGACAAGAATAATCCTAGGGAGGACGAAAATGACATAAATATTCATCCAATGAAACAAAAACAACTATTGGATGCACAAGATTGGTTAAACACCCTAATTGGACAAGAATTAGCCTAGGGAGGACGAAAATGACGTAAATGTTCATCCAACGACACAAAAACACCTATTGGAAGTACAAGATTGGTTAAAAACCCTAATTGGACAAGAATTAGCCTAGGGAGGACGAAAATGACCTAAATGTTCATCCAATGACACAAAAAACCTATTGGATGCACAAGATTGGTTAAAAACCTTAATTGGACAAGAATAAGCCTTGGGAGAACGAAAATGACCTAAATTTTCATCCATTGACACAAAACACCTATTGGATGCACAAGATTGGTTAAAAACACTAATTGGACAAGAATTTGCCTAGGGAGGACAAAAATGACCTAATTGTTCATCCAATGATACAAAAAAACCTATTGGATGCACAAAGTGGTTAGAAACCCTAATTGGACCAGATTAAGTTTAGGGAGGACGAAAATGACCTAAATGTTCATCCAATGACACAAAAACACCTATTGGATGCACAAGATTGGATAGAAACCCTAATTAGACAAGAATAATCCTAGGGAGGTCGAAAATGACCTAATTGTTCATCCAATGACACAAACACAACTATTGGATGCACAAGATTAGTTAGAAACCCTAATTGGACAAGATTAAGTATAGGGAGGACGAAAATAACATAAATATTCATCCAATGACACAAAAACACCTATTGGATGCACAGGATTGGTTAAAAACCCTAATTGGACAAGAATTTGTTTAGGGAGGACGAAAATGACCTAAAATGTTCATCCAATGACACAAAACACCTATTGGATGCACAAGATTGGTTAAAAACCCTAATTGGACAAGAATTTGCCTAGGGAGGACGAAAATGACCTAATTGTTCATCCAACGACACAAAAACACCTATTGGAAGTACAAGATTGGTTAAAAATCCTAATTGGACAAGAATTAGCCTAGGGAGGACGAAAATGACCTAAATATTCATCCAATGACTGAAAAACACCTATTGGATGCACAAGATTGGTTAAAATCCCTAATTGGACAGGAATAAGCCTAGGGAGAACGAAAATGACCTAAATTTTCATCCAATGACACAAAACACCTGTTGGATGCACAAGATTGGTTAAAAACCCCAATTGGACAAGAATTAGCCTAGGGAGGACGAAAATGACCTAATTGTTCATCCAATGATACAAAAACACCTATTGGATGCACAAAATTGGTTAGAAACCCTAATTGGACAAGATTAAGTTTAGGGAGGACGAAAATGACCTAAATGTTCATCCAATGACACAAAACACATATTGGATGCACAAGATTGCTTAAAAACCCTAATTAGACAAGAATAATCCTAGGGAGGACGAAAATGACATAAATATTCATCCAATGACACAAAAACAACTATTGGATGCACAAGATTGGTTAAACACCCTAATTGGAAAAGAATTAGCCTAGGGAGGACGAAAATGACGTAAATGTTCATCCAACGACACAAAAACACCTATTGGAAGTACAAGATTGGTTAAAAACCCTAATTCGACAAGAATTAGCCTAGGGAGGACGAAAATGACCTAAATGTTCATCCAATGACACAAAAAACCTATTGGATGCACAAGATTGGTTAAAAACCTTAATTGGACAAGAATAAGCCTTGGGAGAACGAAAATGACCTAAATTTTCATCCATTGACACAAAACACCTATTGGATGCACAAGATTGGTTAAAAACCCTAATTGGACAAGAATTTGCCTAGGGAGGACAAAAATGACCTAATTGTTCATCCAATGATACAAAAACACCTATTGGATGCACAAAGTGGTTAGAAACCCTAATTGGACCAGATTAAGTTTAGGGAGGACGAAATGACCTAAATGTTCATCCAATGACACAAAAACACCTATTGGATGCACAAGATTGGTTAGAAACCCTAATTGGACAAGAATAATCCTAGGGAGGTCGAAAATGACCTAATTGTTCATCCAATGACACAAACACAACTATTGGATGCACAAGATTAGTTAGAAACCCTAATTGGACAAGATTAAGTATAGGGAGGACGAAAATAACATAAATATTCATCCAATGACACAAAAACACCTATTGGATGCACAGGATTGGTTAAAAACCCTAATTGGACAAGAATTTGTCTAGGGAGGACGAAAATGACCTAAAATGTTCATCCAATGACACAAAACACCTATTGGATGCACAAGATTGGTTAAAAACCCTAATTGGACAAGAATTAGCCTAGGGAGGACGAAAATGACCTAATTGTTCATCCATTGACACAAAACACCTATTGGATGCACAAGATTGGTTAAAAACCCTATTTGGACAAGAATAAGCCTAGGGAGAACGAAAATGACCTAAATTTTCATCCATTGACACAAAACACCTATTGGATGCACAAGATTGGTTAAAAACCCTAATTGGACAAGAATTAGCCTAGGGAGGACGAAAATGACCTAAATGTTCATCCAATGATACAAAAACACCTATTGGATGCACAATATTGGTTAGAAACCCTAATTGGACAAGATTAAGTTTAGGGAGGACGAAAATGACCTAAAATGTTCATCCAATGACACAAAACACCTATTGGATGCACAAGATTGGTTAAAAATCCTAATTGGACAAGAATTAGCCTAGGGAGGACGAAAATGACCTAATTGTGCATCCAATGACACAAAAAAACCTATTGGATGCACATGATTGGTTAGAAGAAACCCTAATTGGACAAGATTAAGTTTTGGGAGGACGAAAATGACCTAAATGTTCATCCAATGACACAAAACACCTATTGGATGCACAAGATTGGTTAAAAACCCTAATTGGACAAGATTAAGTGTAAGGAGGACGAAAATGACATAAATATTCATCCAATGACACAAAAACACCTATTGGATGCACAAGATTGGTTAAAAACCCTAATTGGACAAGAATTAGCCTAGGGAGGACGAAAATGACGTAAATGTTCATCCAAAGACACAAAAACACCTATTGGAAGTACAAGATTGGTTAGAAACCCTAATTGGACAAGAATTAGCCTTGGGAAGACGAAAATGACCTAAATGTTCATCCAATGACACAAAACACCTATTGGATGCACAAGATTGGTTAAAAACCCTAATTGGACAAGAATTAGCCTAGGGAGGACGAAAATGACCTAAATGTTCATCCAATGACACAAAAACACCTATTGGATGCACAAGATTGGTTAAAAACCCTAATTGGACAAGAATAAGCCTTGGGAGAACGAAAATGACCTAAATTTTCATCCATTGACACAAAACACCTATTGGATGCACAAGATTGGTTAAAAACCCTAATTGGACAAGAATTTGCCTAGGGAGGACGAAAATGACCTAATTGTTCATCCAATGATACAAAAACACCTATTGGATGCACAATATTGGTTAGAAACCCTAATTGGACAAGATTAAGTTTAGGGAGGACGAAAATGACCTAAATGTTCATCCAATGACACAAAACACCTATTGGATGCACATGATTGGTTAGAAACCCTAAATTGACAAGATTAAGTTTAGGGAGGACGAAAATGACCTAAATGTTCATCCAATGACACAAAACACCTATTGGATGCACAAGATTGGTTAAAAACCCTAATTGGACAAGATTAAGTATAGGGAGGACGAAAATAACATAAATATTCATCCAATGACACAAAAACACCTCTTGGATGCACAAGATTGGTTAAAAACCCTAATTGGACAAAAATTAGCCTAGGGAGGACGAAAATGACCTAATTGTTCATCCAATGACACAAAAAAACCTATTGGATGCACATGATTGGTTAGAAACCCTAATTGGACAAGATTAAGTTTTGGAAGGACGAAAATGACCTAAATGTTCATCCAATGACACAAAACACCTATTGGATGCAAAAGATTCGTTAAAAACCCTAATTGGACAAGATTAAGTGTAAGGAGGACGAAAATGACATAAATATTCATCCAATGACACAAAAACACCTATTGAATGCACAAGATTGATTAAAAACCCTAATTGGACAAGAATTAGCCTAGGGAGGACGAAAATGACCTAAATATTCATCCAATGACTGAAAAACACCTATTGGATGCACAAGATTGGTTAAAATCCCTAATTGGACAAGAATAAGCCTAGGGAGAATGAAAATGACCTAAATTTTCATCCAATGACACAAAACACCTGTTGGATGCACAAGATTGGTTAGAAACCCTAATTAGACAAGAATAATCTTAGGGAAGTCGAAAATGACCAAATTGTTCATACAATGACACAAACACAACTATTGGATGCACAAGACTAGTTAGAATCCCTAATTGGACAAGATTAAGTATAGGGAGGACGAAAATAACATAAATATTCATCCAATGACACAAAAACACCTATTGGATGCACAAGATTGGTTAAAAACCCTAATTGGACAAAAATTAGCCTAGGGAGGACGAAAATGACCTAATTGTTCATCCAATGACACAAAAAAACCTATTGGATGCACATGATTGGTTAGAAACCCTAATTGGACAAGATTAAGTTTTGGAAGGACGAAAATGACCTAAATGTTCATCCAATGACACAAAACACCTATTGGATGCAAAAGATTCGTTAAAAACCCTAATTGGACAAGATTAAGTGTAAGGAGGACGAAAATGACATAAATATTCA
>JBBPBS010001057.1:400679-528563 GCA_037974835.1 Cicer judaicum | reverse complement strand
TTGGATGCACAAGATTGGTTAAAAACCCTAATTGGACAAAAATTAGCCTAGGGAGGACGAAAATGACCTAATTGTTCATCCAATGACACAAAAAAACCTATTGGATGCACATGATTGGTTAGAAACCCTAATTGGACAAGATTAAGTTTTGGAAGGACGAAAATGACCTAAATGTTCATCCAATGACACAAAACACCTATTGGATGCAAAAGATTCGTTAAAAACCCTAATTGGACAAGATTAAGTGTAAGGAGGACGAAAATGACATAAATATTCATCCAATGACACAAAAACACCTATTGAATGCACAAGATTGGTTAAAAACCCTAATTGGACAAGAATTAGCCTAGGGAGGACGAAAATGACGTAAATGTTCATCCAAGGACACAAAAACACCTATTGGAAGTACAAGATTGGTTAGAAACCCTAATTGGACAAGAATTAGCCTAGGGAAGACGAAAATGACCTAAATGTTCATCCAATGACACAAAACACCTATTGGTTGCACAAGATTGCTTAAAAACCCTAATTGGACAAGAATTAGCCTAGGGAGGACGAAAATGACCTAAATGTTCATCCAATGACACAAAAACACCTATTGGATGCACAAGATTGGTTAAAAACCCTAATTGGACAAGATTAAGTGTAAGGAGGACGAAAATGACATAAATATTCATCCAATGACACAAAAACACCTATTGGATGCACAAGATTGGTTAAAAACCCTTATTGGACAAGAATTAGCCTAGGGAGGACGAAAATGACCTAAATGTTTATCAAATGATACAAAAACACCTATTGGAAGTACAAGATTGGTTAGAAACCCTAATTGGACAAGAATTAGCCTAGGGAAGACGAAAATGACCTAAATGTTCATCCAATGACACAAAAACACCTATTGGATGCACAAGATTGGTTAAAAACCCTAATTGGACAAGAATAAGCCTAGGGAGAACGAAAATGACCTAAATTTTCATCCATTGACACAAAACACCTATTGGATGCACAAGATTGGTTAAAAACCCTAATGGGACAAGAATTAGCCTAGGGAGGACGAAAATGACCTAATTGTTCATCCAATGATACAAAAACTCCTATTGGATGCACAATATTGGTTAGAAACCCTAATTGGACAAGATTAAGTTTAGGGAGGACGAAAATGACCTAAATGTTCATCCAATGACACAAAACACCTATTGGATGCACAAGATTGGTTAGAAACCCTGATTGGACAAGATTAAGTTTAGGGAGGACGAAAATGACCTAAAACGTTCATCCAATGACACAAACGTTCATCCAATGACACAAAACACCTATTGGATGCACAAGATTGGTTAAAAACCCTAATTAGACAAGAAATAGCCTATGGAGGACGAAAACGACCTAATTGTTCATCCAATGATACAAAAACACCTATTGGATGCACAAAATTGGTTAGAAACCCTAATTGGACAAGATTAAGTGTAGGGAGGACGAAAATGACATAAAAATTCATCCAATGACACA
The DNA here is from genome assembly GCA_037974835.1 of Cicer judaicum. Lineage (NCBI taxonomy): Eukaryota > Viridiplantae > Streptophyta > Magnoliopsida > Fabales > Fabaceae > Cicer > Cicer judaicum. The sequence continues at coordinate 527,057 of JBBPBS010001057.1, read as the reverse complement.
AAAACACCTATTGGATGCACAAGATTGGTTAAAAACCCTAATTGGACAAGATTAAGTGTTAGAAGTACGAAAATGACATAAATATTCATCCAATGACACAAAAAAACCTATTGGATGCACAAGATTGGTTAAAAACCCTAATTGGACAAGAATTAGCCTAGGTAGGACGAAAATGACGTAAATGTTCATCCAACGACACAAAAACACCTATTGGAAGTACAAGATTGGTTAGAAACCCTAATTGGACAAGAATTAGCCTAGGGATGACGAAAATGACCTAAATGTTCATCCAATGACACAAAACACCTATTGGATGCACAAGATTGGTTAAAAACTCTAATTGGACAAGAATTAGCCTAGGGATACGAAAATGACCTAAATGTTCATCGAATGACACAAAAACATCTATTGGATGCACAAGATTGCTTAAAAACCCTAATTGGACAAGATTAAGTGTAGGGAGGACGAAAATGACATAAATATTCATCCAATGACACAAAAACAACTATTGGATGCACAAGATTGGTTAAAAACCCTAATTGGACAAGAATTAGCCTAGGGAGGACGAAAATGACGTAAATGTTCATCCAACGACACAAAAACACCTATTGGAAGTACAAGATTGGTTAAAAACCCTAATTGGACAAGAATTAGCCTAGGGAGGACGAAAATGACCTAAATATTCATCCAATGACTGAAAAACACCTATTGGATGCACAAGATTGGTTAAAATCCCTAATTGGACAAGAATAAGCCTAGGGAGAACGAAAATGACCTAAATTTTCATCCAATGACACAAAACACCTGTTGGATGCACAAGATTGGTTAAAAACCCCAATTGGACAAGAATTAGCCTAGGGAGGACGAAAATGATCTAATTGTTCATCCAATGATACAAAAACACCTATTGGATGCACAAAATTGGTTAGAAACCCTAATTGGACAAGATTAAGTTTAGGGAGGACGAAAATGACCTAAATGTTCATCCAATGACACAAAACACCTATTGGATGCACAAGATTGGTTAAAACCCGTATTTTGACAAGAATTAGCCTAGGGAGGCAAAAATGACCTAATTGTTCATCCAATGACACAAAAACACCTATTGGATGCACATGATTGGTTAGAAACCCTAATTGGACAAGATTAAGTTTAGGGAGGACGAAAATGACCTAAATGTTCATCCAATGACACAAAACACATATTGGATGTACAAGATTGCTTAAAAACCCTAATTGGACAAGATTAAGTGTAGGGAGGACGAAAATGACATAAATATTCATCCAATGACACAAAAACAACTATTAGATGCACAAGATTGGTTAAACACCCTAATTGGACAAGAATTAGCCTAGGGAGGACGAAAATGACGTAAATGTTCATCCAACGACACAAAAACACCTATTGGAAGTACAAGATTGGTTAAAAACCCTAATTGGACAAGAATTAGCCTAGGGAGGACGAAAATGACCTAAATATTCATCCAATGACTGAAAAACACCTATTGGATGCACAAGATTGGTTAAAATCCCTAATTGGACAAGAATAAGCCTAGGGAGAACGAAAATGACCTAAATTTTCATCCAATGACACAAAACTCCTGTTGGATGCACAAGATTGGTTAAAAACCCCAATTGGACAAGAATTAGCCTAGGGAGGACGAAAATGATCTAATTGTTCATCCAATGATACAAAAACACCTATTGGATGCACAAAATTGGTTAGAAACCCTAATTGGACAAGAATAAGTTTAGGGAGGACGAAAATGACCTAAATGTTCATCCAATGACACAAACACACCTATTGGATGCACAAGATTGGTTAGAAACCCTAATTAGACAAGAATAATCCTAGGGAAGTCGAAAATGACCAAATTGTTCATACAATGACACAAACACAACTATTGGATGCACAAGACTAGTTAGAATCCCTAATTGGACAAGATTAAGTATAGGGAGGACGAAAATAACATAAATATTCATCCAATGACACAAAAACACCTATTGGATGCACAAGATTGGTTAAAAACCCTAATTGGACAAAAATTAGCCTAGGGAGGACGAAAATGACCTAATTGTTCATCCAATGACACAAAAAAACCTATTGGATGCACATGATTGGTTAGAAACCCTAATTGGACAAGATTAAGTTTTGGAAGGACGAAAATGACCTAAATATTCATCCAATGACACAAAACACCTATTGGATGCAAAAGATTCGTTAAAAACCCTAATTGGACAAGATTAAGTGTAAGGAGGACGAAAATGACATAAATATTCATCCAATGACACAAAAACACCTATTGAATGCACAAGATTGGTTAAAAACCCTAATTGGACAAGAATTAGCCTAGGGAGGACGAAAATGACCTAAATGTTCATCCAAGGACACAAAAACACCTATTGGAAGTACAAGATTGGTTAGAAACCCTAATTGGACAAGAATTAGCCTAGGGAAGACGAAAATGACCTAAATGTTCATCCAATGACACAAAACACCTATTGGTTGCACAAGATTGCTTAAAAACCCTAATTGGACAAGAATTAGCCTAGGTTGGACGAAAATGACGTAAATGTTCATCCAATGACACAAAAACACCTATGGGATGCACAAGATTGCTTAAAAACCCTAATTGGACAAGAATTAGCCTAGGGGGGACGAAAATGACCTAAATGTTCATCCAATGACACAAAAACACCTATTGGATGCACAAGATTGGTGAAAAACCCTAATTGGACAAGAATAAGCCTAGCGAGAACGAAAATGACCTAATTGTTCATCCAATGACACAAAAAAACCTATTGGATGCACATGATTTGTTAGAAACCCTAATTGGACAAGATTAAGTTTTGGGAGGACGAAAATGACCTAAATGTTCATCCAATGACACAAAACACCTATTGGATGCACAAGATTGGTTAAAAACCCTAATTGGACAAGATTAAGTGTAAGGAGGACGAAAATGACATAAATATTCATCCAATGACACAAAAACACCTATTGAATGCACAAGATTGGTTAAAAACCCTAATTGGACAAGAATTTGCCTAGGGAGGACGAAAATGATCTAATTGTTCATCCAATGATACAAAAACACCTATTGGATGCACAAAGTGGTTAGAAACCCTAATTGGACCAGATTAAGTTTAGGGAGGACGAAAATGACCTAAATGTTCATCCAATGACACAAAAACACCTATTGGATGCACAAGATTGGATAGAAACCCTAATTAGACAAGAATAATCCTAGGGAGGTCGAAAATGACCTAATTGTTCATCCAATGACACAAACACAACTATTGGATGCACAAGATTAGTTAGAAACCCTAATTGGACAAGATTAAGTATAGGGAGGACGAAAATAACATAAATATTCATCCAATGACACAAAAACACCTATTGGATGCACAGGATTGGTTAAAAACCCTAATTGGACAAGAATTAGCCTAGGGAGGACGAAAATGACCTAAATGTTCATCCAATGACACAAAACACCTATTGGATGCACAATATTGGTTAAAAACCTTAATTGGACAAGAATAAGCCTTGGGAGAATGAAAATGACCTAAAGTTTCATCCATTGACACAAAACACCTATTGGATGCACAAGATTGGTTAAAAACCCTAATTGGACAAGAATTTGTCTAGGGAGGACGAAAATGACCTAAAATGTTCATCCAATGACACAAAACACCTATTGGATGCACAAGATTGGTTAAAAACCCTAATTAGACAAGAATTAGCCTAGGGAGGACGAAAATGACCTAATTGTTCATCCAATGATACAAAAACACCTATTGGATGCACAAAATTGGTTAGAAACCCTAATTGGACAAGATTAAGTTTAGGGAGGACGAAAATGACCTAAATGTTCATCCAATGACACAAAACACCTATTGGATGCACATGATTGGTTAGAAACCCTAAATTGACAAGATTAAGTTTAGGGAGGACGAAAATGACCTAAATGTTCATCCAATGACACAAAACACATATTGGATGTACAAGATTGCTTAAAAACCCTAATTGGACAAGATTAAGTGTAGGGAGGACGAAAATGACATAAATATTCATCCAATGACACAAAAACAACTATTGGATGCACAAGATTGGTTAAACACCCTAATTGGACAAGAATTAGCCTAGGGAGGACGAAAATGACGTAAATGTTCATCCAACGACACAAAAACACCTATTGGAAGTACAAGATTGGTTAAAAACCCTAATTGGACAAGAATTAGCCTAGGGAGGACGAAAATGACCTAAATATTCATCCAATGACTGAAAAACACCTATTGGATGCACAAGATTGGTTAAAAACCCTAATTGGACAAGAATAAGCCTAGGGAGAACGAAAATGACCTAAATTTTCATCCAATGACACAAAACACCTGTTGGATGCACAAGATTGGTTAAAAACCCCAATTGGACAAGAATTAGCCTAGGGAGGACGAAAATGATCTAATTGTTCATCCAATGATACAAAAACACCTATTGGATGCACAAAATTGGTTAGAAACCCTAATTGGACAAGATTAAGTTTAGGGAGGACGAAAATGACCTAAATGTTCATCCAATGACACAAAACACATATTGGATGCACAAGATTGCTTAAAAACCCTAATTAGACAAGAATAAGCCTAGGGAGGACGAAAATGACATAAATATTCATCCAATGACACAAAAACAACTATTGGATGCACAAGATTGGTTAAACACCCTAATTGGACAAGAATTAGCCTAGGGAGGACGAAAATGACGTAAATGTTCATCCAACGACACAAAAACACCTATTGGAAGTACAAGATTGGTTAAAAACCCTAATTGGACAAGAATTAGCCTAGGGAGGACGAAAATGACCTAAATGTTCATCCAATGACACAAAAAACCTATTGGATGCACAAGATTGGTTAAAAACCTTAATTGGACAAGAATAAGCCTTGGGAGAACGAAAATGACCTAAATTTTCATCCATTGACACAAAACACCTATTGGATGCACAAGATTGGTTAAAAACACTAATTGGACAAGAATTTGCCTAGGGAGGACAAAAATGACCTAATTGTTCATCCAATGATACAAAAAAACCTATTGGATGCACAAAGTGGTTAGAAACCCTAATTGGACCAGATTAAGTTTAGGGAGGACGAAAATGACCTAAATGTTCATCCAATGACACAAAAACACCTATTGGATGCACAAGATTGGATAGAAACCCTAATTAGACAAGAATAATCCTAGGGAGGTCGAAAATGACCTAATTGTTCATCCAATGACACAAACACAACTATTGGATGCACAAGATTAGTTAGAAACCCTAATTGGACAAGATTAAGTATAGGGAGGACGAAAATAACATAAATATTCATCCAATGACACAAAAACACCTATTGGATGCACAAGATTGGTTAAAAACCCTAATTGGACAAGAATTTGCCTAGGGAGGACAAAAATGACCTAATTGTTCATCCAATGATACAAAAACACCTATTGGATGCACAAAGTGGTTAGAAACCCTAATTGGACCAGATTAAGTTTAGGGAGGACGAAATGACCTAAATGTTCATCCAATGACACAAAAACACCTATTGGATGCACAAGATTGGTTAGAAACCCTAATTGGACAAGAATAATCCTAGGGAGGTCGAAAATGACCTAATTGTTCATCCAATGACACAAACACAACTATTGGATGCACAAGATTAGTTAGAAACCCTAATTGGACAAGATTAAGTATAGGGAGGACGAAAATAACATAAATATTCATCCAATGACACAAAAACACCTATTGGATGCACAGGATTGGTTAAAAACCCTAATTGGACAAGAATTTGTCTAGGGAGGACGAAAATGACCTAAAATGTTCATCCAATGACACAAAACACCTATTGGATGCACAAGATTGGTTAAAAACCCTAATTGGACAAGAATTTGCCTAGGGAGGACGAAAATGACCTAATTGTTCATCCAACGACACAAAAACACCTATTGGAAGTACAAGATTGGTTAAAAATCCTAATTGGACAAGAATTAGCCTAGGGAGGACGAAAATGACCTAAATATTCATCCAATGACTGAAAAACACCTATTGGATGCACAAGATTGGTTAAAATCCCTAATTGGACAGGAATAAGCCTAGGGAGAACGAAAATGACCTAAATTTTCATCCAATGACACAAAACACCTGTTGGATGCACAAGATTGGTTAAAAACCCCAATTGGACAAGAATTAGCCTAGGGAGGACGAAAATGACCTAATTGTTCATCCAATGATACAAAAACACCTATTGGATGCACAAAATTGGTTAGAAACCCTAATTGGACAAGATTAAGTTTAGGGAGGACGAAAATGACCTAAATGTTCATCCAATGACACAAAACACATATTGGATGCACAAGATTGCTTAAAAACCCTAATTAGACAAGAATAATCCTAGGGAGGACGAAAATGACATAAATATTCATCCAATGACACAAAAACAACTATTGGATGCACAAGATTGCTTAAACACCCTAATTGGACAAGAATTAGCCTAGGGAGGACGAAAATGACGTAAATGTTCATCCAACGACACAAAAACACCTATTGGAAGTACAAGATTGGTTAAAAACCCTAATTGGACAAGAATTAGCCTAGGGAGGACGAAAATGACCTAAATGTTCATCCAATGACACAAAAAACCTATTGGATGCACAAGATTGGTTAAAAACCTTAATTGGACAAGAATAAGCCTTGGGAGAACGAAAATGACCTAAATTTTCATCCATTGACACAAAACACCTATTGGATGCACAAGATTGGTTAAAAACCCTAATTGGACAAGAATTTGCCTAGGGAGGACAAAAATGACCTAATTGTTCATCCAATGATACAAAAAAACCTATTGGATGCACAAAGTGGTTAGAAACCCTAATTGGACCAGATTAAGTTTAGGGAGGACCAAAATGACCTAAATGTTCATCCAATGACACAAAAACACCTATTGGATGCACAAGATTGGATAGAAACCCTAATTAGACAAGAATAATCCTAGGGAAGTCGAAAATGACCTAATTGTTCATCCAATGACACAAACACAACTATTGGATGCACAAGACTAGTTAGAAACCCTAATTGGACAAGATTAAGTATAGGGAGGACGAAAATAACATAAATATTCATCCAATGACACAAAAACACCTATTGGATGCACAAGATTGGTTAAAAACCCTAATTGGACAAGAATTAGCCTAGGGAGGACGAAAATGACCTAAATGTTCATCCAATGACACAAAAAACCTATTGGATGCACAAGATTGGTTAAAAACCTTAATTGGACAAGAATAAGCCTTGGGAGAACGAAAATGACCTAAATTTTCATCCATTGACACAAAACACCTATTGGATGCACAAGATTGGTTAAAAACCCTAATTGGACAAGAATTTGCCTAGGGAGGACAAAAATGACCTAATTGTTCATCCAATGATACAAAAACACCTATTGGATGCACAAAGTGGTTAGAAACCCTAATTGGACAAGATTAAGTTTAGGGAGGACGAAAATGACCTAAATGTTCATCCAACGACACAAAAACACCTATTGGATGCACAAGATTGGTTAGAAACCCTAATTGGACAAGAATAATCCTAGGGAGGTCGAAAATGACCTAATTGTTCATCCAATGACACAAACACAACTATTGGATGCACAAGATTAGTTAGAAACCCTAATTGGACAAGATTAAGTATAGGGAGGACGAAAATAACATAAATATTCATCCAATGACACAAAAACACCTATTGGATGCACAGGATTGGTTAAAAACCCTAATTGGACAAGAATTTGTCTAGGGAGGACGAAAATGACCTAAAATGTTCATCCAATGACACAAAACACCTATTGGATGCACAAGATTGGTTAAAAACCCTAATTGGACAAGAATTTGCCTAGGGAGGACGAAAATGACCTAATTGTTCATCCAACGACACAAAAACACCTATTGGAAGTACAAGATTGGTTAAAAATCCTAATTGGACAAGAATTAGCCTAGGGAGGACGAAAATGACCTAAATATTCATCCAATGACTGAAAAACACCTATTGGATGCACAAGATTGGTTAAAATCCCTAATTGGACAGGAATAAGCCTAGGGAGAACGAAAATGACCTAAATTTTCATCCAATGACACAAAACACCTGTTGGATGCACAAGATTGGTTAAAAACCCCAATTGGACAAGAATTAGCCTAGGGAGGACGAAAATGATCTAATTGTTCATCCAATGATACAAAAACACCTATTGGATGCACAAAATTGGTTAGAAACCCTAATTGGACAAGATTAAGTCTAGGGAGGACGAAAATGACCTAAATGTTCATCCAATGACACAAAACACATATTGGATGCACAAGATTGCTTAAAAACCCTAATTAGACAAGAATAATCCTAGGGAGGACGAAAATGACATAAATATTCATCCAATGACACAAAAACAACTATTGGATGCACAAGATTGGTTAAACACCCTAATTGGAAAAGAATTAGCCTAGGGAGGACGAAAATGACGTAAATGTTCATCCAACGACACAAAAACACCTATTGGAAGTACAAGATTGGTTAAAAACCCTAATTGGACAAGAATTAGCCTAGGGAGGACGAAAATGACCTAAATGTTCATCCAATGACACAAAAAACCTATTGGATGCACAAGATTGGTTAAAAACCTTAATTGGACAAGAATAAGCCTTGGGAGAACGAAAATGACCTAAATTTTCATCCATTGACACAAAACACCTATTGGATGCACAAGATTGGTTAAAAACCCTAATTGGACAAGAATTTGCCTAGGGAGGACAAAAATGACCTAATTGTTCATCCAATGATACAAAAACACCTATTGGATGCACAAAGTGGTTAGAAACCCTAATTGGACCAGATTAAGTTTAGGGAGGACGAAAATGACCTAAATGTTCATCCAATGACACAAAAACACCTATTGGATGCACAAGATTGGATAGAAACCCTAATTAGACAAGAATAATCCTAGGGAGGTCGAAAATGACCTAATTGTTCATCCAATGACACAAAAAACCTATTGGATGCACAAGATTGGTTAAAAACCTTAATTGGACAAGAATAAGCCTTGGGAGAACGAAAATGACCTAAATTTTCATCCATTGACACAAAACACCTATTGGATGCACAAGATTGGTTAAAAACCCTAATTGGACAAGAATTTGCCTAGGGAGGACAAAAATGACCTAATTGTTCATCCAATGATACAAAAACACCTATTGGATGCACAAAGTGGTTAGAAACCCTAATTGGACAAGATTAAGTTTAGGGAGGACGAAAATGACCTAAATGTTCATCCAATGACACAAAAACACCTATTGGATGCACAAGATTGGTTAAAAACCCTAATTGGACAAGAATTAGCCTAGGGAGGACGAAAATGACCTAAATGTTCATCCAATGACACAAAAAACCTATTGGATGCACAAGATTGGTTAAAAACCTTAATTGGACAAGAATAAGCCTGGGGAGAACGAAAATGACCTAAATTTTCATCCATTGACACAAAACACCTATTGGATGCACAAGATTGGTTAAAAACCCTAATTGGACAAGAATTTGCCTAGGGAGGACAAAAATGACCTAATTGTTCATCCAATGATACAAAAACACCTATTGGATGCACAAAGTGGTTAGAAACCCTAATTGGACAAGATTAAGTTTAGGGAGGACGAAAATGACCTAAATGTTCATCCAATGACACAAAAACACCTATTGGATGCACAAGATTGGTTAGAAACCCTAATTGGACAAGAATAATCCTAGGGAGGTCGAAAATGACCTAATTGTTCATCCAATGACACAAACACAACTATTGGATGCACAAGATTAGTTAGAAACCCTAATTGGACAAGATTAAGTATAGGGAGGACGAAAATAACATAAATATTCATCCAATGACACAAAAACACCTATTGGATGCACAGGATTGGTTAAAAACCCTAATTGGACAAGAATTAGCCTAGGGAGGACGAAAATGACCTAAATGTTCATCCAATGACACAAAACACCTATTGGATGCACAATATTGGTTAAAAACCTTAATTGGACAAGAATAAGCCTTGGGAGAATGAAAATGACCTAAAGTTTCATCCATTGACACAAAACACCTATTGGATGCACAAGATTGGTTAAAAACCCTAATTGGACAAGAATTTGTCTAGGGAGGACGAAAATGACCTAAAATGTTCATCCAATGACACAAAACACCTATTGGATGCACAAGATTGGTTAAAAACCCTAATTAGACAAGAATTAGCCTAGGGAGGACGAAAATGACCTAATTGTTCATCCAATGATACAAAAACACCTATTGGATGCACAAAATTGGTTAGAAACCCTAATTGGACAAGATTAAGTTTAGGGAGGACGAAAATGACCTAAATGTTCATCCAATGACACAAAACACCTATTGGATGCACATGATTGGTTAGAAACCCTAAATTGACAAGATTAAGTTTAGGGAGGACGAAAATGACCTAAATGTTCATCCAATGACACAAAACACATATTGGATGTACAAGATTGCTTAAAAACCCTAATTGGACAAGATTAAGTGTAGGGAGGACGAAAATGACATAAATATTCATCCAATGACACAAAAACAACTATTGGATGCACAAGATTGGTTAAACACCCTAATTGGACAAGAATTAGCCTAGGGAGGACGAAAATGACGTAAATGTTCATCCAACGACACAAAAACACCTATTGGAAGTACAAGATTGGTTAAAAACCCTAATTGGACAAGAATTAGCCTAGGGAGGACGAAAATGACCTAAATATTCATCCAATGACTGAAAAACACCTATTGGATGCACAAGATTGGTTAAAAACCCTAATTGGACAAGAATAAGCCTAGGGAGAACGAAAATGACCTAAATTTTCATCCAATGACACAAAACACCTGTTGGATGCACAAGATTGGTTAAAAACCCCAATTGGACAAGAATTAGCCTAGGGAGGACGAAAATGATCTAATTGTTCATCCAATGATACAAAAACACCTATTGGATGCACAAAATTGGTTAGAAACCCTAATTGGACAAGATTAAGTTTAGGGAGGACGAAAATGACCTAAATGTTCATCCAATGACACAAAACACCTATTGGATGCACAAGATTGGTTAAAACCCGTATTTTGACAAGAATTAGCCTAGGGAGGCAAAAATGACCTAATTGTTCATCCAATGACACAAAAACACCTATTGGATGCACATGATTGGTTAGAAACCCTAATTGGACAAGATTAAGTTTAGGGAGGACGAAAATGACCTAAATGTTCATCCAATGACACAAAACACATATTGGATGTACAAGATTGCTTAAAAACCCTAATTGGACAAGATTAAGTGTAGGGAGGACGAAAATGACATAAATATTCATCCAATGACACAAAAACAACTATTGGATGCACAAGATTGGTTAAACACCCTAATTGGACAAGAATTAGCCTAGGGAGGACGAAAATGACGTAAATGTTCATCCAACGACACAAAAACACCTATTGGAAGTACAAGATTGGTTAAAAACCCTAATTGGACAAGAATTAGCCTAGGGAGGACGAAAATGACCTAAATGTTCATCCAATGACACAAAAAACCTATTGGATGCACAAGATTGGTTAAAAACCTTAATTGGACAAGAATAAGCCTTGGGAGAACGAAAATGACCTAAATTTTCATCCATTGACACAAAACACCTATTGGATGCACAAGATTGGTTAAAAACACTAATTGGACAAGAATTTGCCTAGGGAGGACAAAAATGACCTAATTGTTCATCCAATGATACAAAAAAACCTATTGGATGCACAAAGTGGTTAGAAACCCTAATTGGACCAGATTAAGTTTAGGGAGGACGAAAATGACCTAAATGTTCATCCAATGACACAAAAACACCTATTGGATGCACAAGATTGGATAGAAACCCTAATTAGACAAGAATAATCCTAGGGAGGTCGAAAATGACCTAATTGTTCATCCAATGACACAAACACAACTATTGGATGCACAAGATTAGTTAGAAACCCTAATTGGACAAGATTAAGTATAGGGAGGACGAAAATAACATAAATATTCATCCAATGACACAAAAACACCTATTGGATGCACAGGATTGGTTAAAAACCCTAATTGGACAAGAATTAGCCTAGGGAGGACGAAAATGACCTAAATGTTCATCCAATGACACAAAACACCTATTGGATGCACAATATTGGTTAAAAACCTTAATTGGACAAGAATAAGCCTTGGGAGAATGAAAATGACCTAAAGTTTCATCCATTGACACAAAACACCTGTTGGATGCACAAGATTGGTTAAAAACCCCAATTGGACAAGAATTAGCCTAGGGAGGACGAAAATGATCTAATTGTTCATCCAATGATACAAAAACACCTATTGGATGCACAAAATTGGTTAGAAACCCTAATTGGACAAGATTAAGTTTAGGGAGGACGAAAATGACCTAAATGTTCATCCAATGACACAAAACACCTATTGGATGCACAAGATTGGTTAAAACCCGTATTTTGACAAGAATTAGCCTAGGGAGGCAAAAATGACCTAATTGTTCATCCAATGACACAAAAACACCTATTGGATGCACATGATTGGTTAGAAACCCTAATTGGACAAGATTAAGTTTAGGGAGGACGAAAATGACCTAAATGTTCATCCAATGACACAAAACACATATTGGATGTACAAGATTGCTTAAAAACCCTAATTGGACAAGATTAAGTGTAGGGAGGACGAAAATGACATAAATATTCATCCAATGACACAAAAACAACTATTGGATGCACAAGATTAGTTAAACACCCTAATTGGACAAGAATTAGCCTAGGGAGGACGAAAATGACGTAAATGTTCATCCAACGACACAAAAACACCTATTGGAAGTACAAGATTGGTTAAAAACCCTAATTGGACAAGAATTAGCCTAGGGAGGACGAAAATGACCTAAATATTCATCCAATGACTGAAAAACACCTATTGGATGCACAAGATTGGTTAAAATCCCTAATTGGACAAGAATAAGCCTAGGGAGAACGAAAATGACCTAAATTTTCATCCAATGACACAAAACACCTGTTGGATGCACAAGATTGGTTAAAAACCCCAATTGGACAAGAATTAGCCTAGGGAGGACGAAAATGATCTAATTGTTCATCCAATGATACAAAAACACCTATTGGATGCACAAAATTGGTTAGAAACCCTAATTGGACAAGATTAAGTTTAGGGAGGACGAAAATGATCTAAATGTTCATCCAATGACACAAACACACCTATTGGATGCACAAGATTGGTTAGAAACCCTAATTAGACAAGAATAATCCTAGGGAAGTCGAAAATGACCTAATTGTTCATCCAATGACACAAACACAACTATTGGATGCACAAGACTAGTTAGAATCCCTAATTGGACAAGATTAAGTATAGGGAGGACGAAAATAACATAAATATTCATTCAATGACACAAAAACACCTATTGGATGCACAAGATTGGTTAAAAACCCTAATTGGACAAAAATTAGCATAGGGAGGACGAAAATGACCTAATTGTTCATCCAATGACACAAAAAAACCTATTGGATGCACATGATTGGTTAGAAACCCTAATTGGACAAGATTAAGTTTTGGGAGGACGAAAATGACCTAAATGTTCATCCAATGACACAAAACACCTATTGGATGCACAAGATTGGTTAAAAACCCTAATTGGACAAGATTAAGTGTAAGGAGGACGAAAATGACCTAAATATTCATCCAATGACACAAAAACACCTATTGGATGCACAAGATTGGTTAAAAACCCTAATTGGACAAGAATTAGCCTAGGGAGGACGAAAATAACCTAATTGTTCATCAAATGATACAAAAACACCTATTGGATGCACAATATTGGTTAGAAACCCTAATTGGACAAGAATTAGCCTAGGGAGGACGAAAATGACCTAAATGTTCATCCAATGACACAAAAACACCTATTGGATGCACAAGATTGGTGAAAAACCCTAATTGGACAAGAATAAGCCTAGGGAGAACGAAAATTACCTAAATTTTCATCCATTGACACAAAACACCTATTGGATGCACAACATTGGTTAAAAACCCTAATTGGACAAGAATTAGCCTAGGGAGGACGAAAATGACCTAATTATTCATCCAATGATACAAAAACACCTATTGGATGCACAATATTGGTTAGAAACCCTAATTGGACAAGATTAAGTTTAGGGAGGACGAAAATGACCTAAAATGTTCATCCAATGACACAAAACACCTATTGGATGCACAAGATTGGTTAAAAATCCTAATTGGACAAGAATTAGCCTAGGGAGGACGAAAATGACCTAATTGTGCATCCAATGACACAAAAAAACCTATTGGATGCACATGATTGGTTAGAAGAAACCCTAATTGGACAAGATTAAGTTTTGGGAGGACGAAAATGACCTAAATGTTCATCCAATGACACAAAACACCTATTGGATGCACAAGATTGGTTAAAAACCCTAATTGGACAAGATTAAGTGTAAGGAGGACGAAAATGACATAAATATTCATCCAATGACACAAAAACACCTATTGAATGCACAAGATTGGTTAAAAACCCTAATTGGACAAGAATTTGCCTAGGGAGGACGAAAATGATCTAATTGTTCATCCAATGATACAAAAACACCTATTGGATGCACAAAGTGGTTAGAAACCCTAATTGGACCAGATTAAGTTTAGGGAGGACGAAAATGACCTAAATGTTCATCCAATGACACAAAAACACCTATTGGATGCACAAGATTGGATAGAAACCCTAATTAGACAAGAATAATCCTAGGGAGGTCGAAAATGACCTAATTGTTCATCCAATGACACAAACACAACTATTGGATGCACAAGATTAGTTAGAAACCCTAATTGGACAAGATTAAGTATAGGGAGGACGAAAATAACATAAATATTCATCCAATGACACAAAAACACCTATTGGATGCACAGGATTGGTTAAAAACCCTAATTGGACAAGAATTAGCCTAGGGAGGACGAAAATGACCTAAATGTTCATCCAATGACACAAAACACCTATTGGATGCACAATATTGGTTAAAAACCTTAATTGGACAAGAATAAGCCTTGGGAGAATGAAAATGACCTAAAGTTTCATCCATTGACACAAAACACCTATTGGATGCACAAGATTGGTTAAAAACCCTAATTGGACAAGAATTTGTCTAGGGAGGACGAAAATGACCTAAAATGTTCATCCAATGACACAAAACACCTATTGGATGCACAAGATTGGTTAAAAACCCTAATTAGACAAGAATTAGCCTAGGGAGGACGAAAATGACCTAATTGTTCATCCAATGATACAAAAACACCTATTGGATGCACAAAATTGGTTAGAAACCCTAATTGGACAAGATTAAGTTTAGGGAGGACGAAAATGACCTAAATGTTCATCCAATGACACAAAACACCTATTGGATGCACAAGATTGGTTAAAAACCCTAATTGGACAAGAATTAGCCTAGGGAGGACGTAAATGACCTAATTGTTCATCCAATGATACAAAAACACCTATTGGATGCACAAAATTGGTTAGAAACCCTAATTGGACAAGATTAAGTTTAGGGAGGACGAAAATGACCTAAATGTTCATCCAATGACACAAAACACATATTGGATGCACAAGATTGCTTAAAAACCCTAATTAGACAAGAATAATCCTAGGGAGGACGAAAATGACATAAATATTCATCCAATGACACAAAAACAACTATTGGATGCACAAGATTGGTTAAACACCCTAATTGGAAAAGAATTAGCCTAGGGAGGACGAAAATGACGTAAATGTTCATCCAACGACACAAAAACACCTATTGGAAGTACAAGATTGGTTAAAAACCCTAATTCGACAAGAATTAGCCTAGGGAGGACGAAAATGACCTAAATGTTCATCCAATGACACAAAAAACCTATTGGATGCACAAGATTGGTTAAAAACCTTAATTGGACAAGAATAAGCCTTGGGAGAACGAAAATGACCTAAATTTTCATCCATTGACACAAAACACCTATTGGATGCACAAGATTGGTTAAAAACCCTAATTGGACAAGAATTTGCCTAGGGAGGACAAAAATGACCTAATTGTTCATCCAATGATACAAAAACACCTATTGGATGCACAAAGTGGTTAGAAACCCTAATTGGACCAGATTAAGTTTAGGGAGGACGAAATGACCTAAATGTTCATCCAATGACACAAAAACACCTATTGGATGCACAAGATTGGTTAGAAACCCTAATTGGACAAGAATAATCCTAGGGAGGTCGAAAATGACCTAATTGTTCATCCAATGACACAAACACAACTATTGGATGCACAAGATTAGTTAGAAACCCTAATTGGACAAGATTAAGTATAGGGAGGACGAAAATAACATAAATATTCATCCAATGACACAAAAACACCTATTGGATGCACAGGATTGGTTAAAAACCCTAATTGGACAAGAATTTGTCTAGGGAGGACGAAAATGACCTAAAATGTTCATCCAATGACACAAAACACCTATTGGATGCACAAGATTGGTTAAAAACCCTAATTGGACAAGAATTAGCCTAGGGAGGACGAAAATGACCTAATTGTTCATCCATTGACACAAAACACCTATTGGATGCACAAGATTGGTTAAAAACCCTATTTGGACAAGAATAAGCCTAGGGAGAACGAAAATGACCTAAATTTTCATCCATTGACACAAAACACCTATTGGATGCACAAGATTGGTTAAAAACCCTAATTGGACAAGAATTAGCCTAGGGAGGACGAAAATGACCTAAATGTTCATCCAATGACACAAAAACACCTATTGGATGCACAAGATTGCTTAAAAACCCTAATTGGACAAGAATTAGCCTAGGGAGGATGAAAATGACCTAATTGTTCATCCAATGACACAAAAAAACCTATTGGATGCACATGATTGGTTAGAAACCCTAATTGGACAAGATTAAGTTTAGGGAGGACGAAAATGACCTAAATGTTCATCCAATGACACAAAACACCTATTGGATGCACATGATTGGTTAGAAACCCTAAATTGACAAGATTAAGTTTAGGGAGGACGAAAATGACCTAAATGTTCATCCAATGACACAAAACACCTATTGGATGCACAAGATTGGTTAAAAACCGTATTTTGACAAGAATTAGCCTAGGGAGGCAAAAATGACCTAATTGTTCATCCAATGACACAAAAACACCTATTGGATGCACATGATTGGTTAGAAACCCTAATTGGACAAGATTAAGTTTAGGGAGGACGAAAATGACCTAAATGTTCATCCAATGACACAAAACACATATTGGATGTACAAGATTGCTTAAAAACCCTAATTGGACAAGATTAAGTGTAGGGAGGACGAAAATGACATAAATATTCATCCAATGACACAAAAACAACTATTGGATGCACAAGATTGGTTAAACACCCTAATTGGACAAGAATTAGCCTAGGGAGGAGGAAAATGACGTAAATGTTCATCCAACGACACAAAAACACCTATTGGAAGTACAAGATTGGTTAAAAACCCTAATTGGACAAGAATTAGCCTAGGGAGGACGAAAATGACCTAAATATTCATCCAATGACTGAAAAACACCTATTGGATGCACAACATTGGTTAAAATCCCTAATTGGACAAGAATAAGCCTAGGGAGAACGAAAATGACCTAAATTTTCATCCAATGACACAAAACACCTGTTGGATGCACAAGATTGGTTAAAAACCCCAATTGGACAAGAATTAGCCTAGGGAGGACGAAAATGATCTAATTGTTCATCCAATGATACAAAAACACCTATTGGATGCACAAAATTGGTTAGAAACCCTAATTGGACAAGATTAAGTTTAGGGAGGACGAAAATGACCTAAATGTTCATCCAATGACACAAAACACATATTGGATGCACAAGATTGCTTAAAAACCCTAATTAGACAAGAATAATCCTAGGGAGGACGAAAATGACATAAATATTCATCCAATGACACAAAAACAACTATTGGATGCACAAGATTGGTTAAACACCCTAATTGGACAAGAATTAGCCTAGGGAGGACGAAAATGACCTAAATGTTCATCCAATGACACAAAAAACCTATTGGATGCACAAGATTGGTTAAAAACCTTAATTGGACAAGAATAAGCCTTGGGAGAACGAAAATGACCTAAATTTTCATCCATTGACACAAAACACCTATTGGATGCACAAGATTGGTTAAAAACCCTAATTGGACAAGAATTTGCCTAGGGAGGACAAAAATGACCTAATTGTTCATCCAATGATACAAAAAAACCTATTGGATGCACAAAGTGGTTAGAAACCCTAATTGGACCAGATTAAGTTTAGGGAGGACGAAAATGACCTAAATGTTCATCCAATGACACAAAAACACCTATTGGATGCACAAGATTGGATAGAAACCCTAATTAGACAAGAATAATCCTAGGGAGGTCGAAAATGACCTAATTGTTCATCCAATGACACAAACACAACTATTGGATGCACAAGATTAGTTAGAAACCCTAATTGGACAAGATTAAGTATAGGGAGGACGAAAATAACATAAATATTCATCCAATGACACAAAAACACCTATTCGATGCACAAGATTGGTTAAAAACCCTAATTGGACAAGAATTAGCCTAGGGAGGACGAAAATGACCTAAATGTTCATCCAATGACACAAAAAACCTATTGGATGCACAAGATTGGTTAAAAACCTTAATTGGACAAGAATAAGCCTTGGGAGAACGAAAATGACCTAAATTTTCATCCATTGACACAAAACACCTATTGGATGCACAAGATTGGTTAAAAACCCTAATTGGACAAGAATTTGCCTAGGGAGGACAAAAATGACCTAATTGTTCATCCAATGATACAAAAACACCTATTGGATGCACAAAGTGGTTAGAAACCCTAATTGGACCAGATTAAGTTTAGGGAGGACGAAAATGACCTAAATGTTCATCCAATGACACAAAAACACCTATTGGATGCACAAGATTGGTTAGAAACCCTAATTGGACAAGAATAATCCTAGGGAGGTCGAAAATGACCTAATTGTTCATCCAATGACACAAACACAACTATTGGATGCACAAGATTAGTTAGAAACCCTAATTGGACAAGATTAAGTATAGGGAGGACGAAAATAACATAAATATTCATCCAATGACACAAAAACACCTATTGGATGCACAGGATTGGTTAAAAACCCTAATTGGACAAGAATTTGCCTAGGGAGGACGAAAATGACCTAATTGTTCATCTAACGACACAAAAACACCTATTGGAAGTACAAGATTGGTTAAAAACCCTAATTGGACAAGAATTAGCCTAGGGAGGACGAAAATGACCTAAATATTCATCCAATGACTGAAAAACACCTATTGGATGCACAAGATTGGTTAAAATCCCTAATTGGACAAGAATAAGCCTAGGGAGAACGAAAATGACCTAAATTTTCATCCAATGACACAAAACACCTGTTGGATGCACAAGATTGGTTAAAAACCCCAATTGGACAAGAATTAGCCTAGGGAGGACGAAAATGATCTAATTGTTCATCCAATGATACAAAAACACCTATTGGATGCACAAAATTGGTTAGAAACCCTAATTGGACAAGATTAAGTTTAGGGAGGACGAAAATGACCTAAATGTTCATCCAATGACACAAAACACATATTGGATGCACAAGATTGCTTAAAAACCCTAATTAGACAAGAATAATCCTAGGGAGGACGAAAATGACATAAATATTCATCCAATGAAACAAAAACAACTATTGGATGCACAAGATTGGTTAAACACCCTAATTGGACAAGAATTAGCCTAGGGAGGACGAAAATGACGTAAATGTTCATCCAACGACACAAAAACACCTATTGGAAGTACAAGATTGGTTAAAAACCCTAATTGGACAAGAATTAGCCTAGGGAGGACGAAAATGACCTAAATATTCATCCAATGACTGAAAAACACCTATTGGATGCACAAGATTGGTTAAAATCCCTAATTGGACAAGAATAAGCCTAGGGAGAACGAAAATGACCTAAATTTTCATCCAATGACACAAAACACCTGTTGGATGCACAAGATTGGTTAAAAACCCCAATTGGACAAGAATTAGCCTAGGGAGGACGAAAATGATCTAATTGTTCATCCAATGATACAAAAACACCTATTGGATGCACAAAATTGGTTAGAAACCCTAATTGGACAAGATTAAGTTTAGGGAGGACGAAAATGATCTAAATGTTCATCCAATGACACAAACACACCTATTGGATGCACAAGATTGGTTAGAAACCCTAATTAGACAAGAATAATCCTAGGGAAGTCGAAAATGACCTAATTGTTCATCCAATGACACAAACACAACTATTGGATGCACAAGACTAGTTAGAATCCCTAATTGGACAAGATTAAGTATAGGGAGGACGAAAATAACATAAATATTCATTCAATGACACAAAAACACCTATTGGATGCACAAGATTGGTTAAAAACCCTAATTGGACAAAAATTAGCATAGGGAGGACGAAAATGACCTAATTGTTCATCCAATGACACAAAAAAACCTATTGGATGCACATGATTGGTTAGAAACCCTAATTGGACAAGATTAAGTTTTGGGAGGACGAAAATGACCTAAATGTTCATCCAATGACACAAAACACCTATTGGATGCACAAGATTGGTTAAAAACCCTAATTGGACAAGATTAAGTGTAAGGAGGACGAAAATGACATAAATATTCATCCAATGACACAAAAACACCTATTGAATGCACAAGATTGGTTAAAAACCCTAATTGGACAAGAATTTGCCTAGGGAGGACGAAAATGATCTAATTGTTCATCCAATGATACAAAAACACCTATTGGATGCACAAAGTGGTTAGAAACCCTAATTGGACCAGATTAAGTTTAGGGAGGACGAAAATGACCTAAATGTTCATCCAATGACACAAAAACACCTATTGGATGCACAAGATTGGATAGAAACCCTAATTAGACAAGAATAATCCTAGGGAGGTCGAAAATGACCTAATTGTTCATCCAATGACACAAACACAACTATTGGATGCACAAGATTAGTTAGAAACCCTAATTGGACAAGATTAAGTATAGGGAGGACGAAAATAACATAAATATTCATCCAATGACACAAAAACACCTATTGGATGCACAGGATTGGTTAAAAACCCTAATTGGACAAGAATTAGCCTAGGGAGGACGAAAATGACCTAAATGTTCATCCAATGACACAAAACACCTATTGGATGCACAATATTGGTTAAAAACCTTAATTGGACAAGAATAAGCCTTGGGAGAATGAAAATGACCTAAAGTTTCATCCATTGACACAAAACACCTATTGGATGCACAAGATTGGTTAAAAACCCTAATTGGACAAGAATTTGTCTAGGGAGGACGAAAATGACCTAAAATGTTCATCCAATGACACAAAACACCTATTGGATGCACAAGATTGGTTAAAAACCCTAATTAGACAAGAATTAGCCTAGGGAGGACGAAAATGACCTAATTGTTCATCCAATGATACAAAAACACCTATTGGATGCACAAAATTGGTTAGAAACCCTAATTGGACAAGATTAAGTTTAGGGAGGACGAAAATGACCTAAATGTTCATCCAATGACACAAAACACCTATTGGATGCACAAGATTGGTTAAAACCCGTATTTTGACAAGAATTAGCCTAGGGAGGCAAAAATGACCTAATTGTTCATCCAATGACACAAAAACACCTATTGGATGCACATGATTGGTTAGAAACCCTAATTGGACAAGATTAAGTTTAGGGAGGACGAAAATGACCTAAATGTTCATCCAATGACACAAAACACATATTGGATGTACAAGATTGCTTAAAAACCCTAATTGGACAAGATTAAGTGTAGGGAGGACGAAAATGACATAAATATTCATCCAATGACACAAAAACAACTATTGGATGCACAAGATTGGTTAAACACCCTAATTGGACAAGAATTAGCCTAGGGAGGACGAAAATGACGTAAATGTTCATCCAACGACACAAAAACACCTATTGGAAGTACAAGATTGGTTAAAAACCCTAATTGGACAAGAATTAGCCTAGGGAGGACGAAAATGACCTAAATATTCATCCAATGACAGAAAAACACCTATTGGATGCACAAGATTGGTTAAAATCCCTAATTGGACAAGAATAAGCCTAGGGAGAACGAAAATGACCTAAATTTTCATCCAATGACACAAAACACCTGTTGGATGCACAAGATTGGTTAAAAACCCCAATTGGACAAGAATTAGCCTAGGGAGGACGAAAATGATCTAATTGTTCATCCAATGATACAAAAACACCTATTGGATGCACAAAATTGGTTAGAAACCCTAATTGGACAAGAATAAGTTTAGGGAGGACGAAAATGACCTAAATGTTCATCCAATGACACAAACACACCTATTGGATGCACAAGATTGGTTAGAAACCCTAATTAGACAAGAATAATCCTAGGGAAGTCGAAAATGACCTAATTGTTCATCCAATGACACAAACACAACTATTGGATGCACAAGACTAGTTAGAAACCCTAATTGGACAAGATTAAGTATAGGGAGGACGAAAATAACATAAATATTCATCCAATGACACAAAAACACCTATTGGATGCACAAGATTGGTTAAAAACCCTAATTGGACAAGAATTAGCCTAGGGAGGACGAAAATGACCTAAATGTTCATCCAATGACACAAAAAACCTATTCGATGCACAAGATTGGTTAAAAACCTTAATTGGACAAGAATAAGCCTTGGGAGAACGAAAATGACCTAAATTTTCATCCATTGACACAAAACACCTATTGGATGCACAAGATTGGTTAAAAACCCTAATTGGACAAGAATTTGCCTAGGGAGGACAAAAATGACCTAATTGTTCATCCAATGATACAAAAACACCTATTGGATGCACAAAGTGGTTAGAAACCCTAATTGGACAAGATTAAGTTTAGGGAGGACGAAAATGACCTAAATGTTCATCCAATGACACAAAAACACCTATTGGATGCACAAGATTGGTTAGAAACCCTAATTGGACAAGAATAATCCTAGGGAGGTCGAAAATGACCTAATTGTTCATCCAATGACACAAACACAACTATTGGATGCACAAGATTAGTTAGAAACCCTAATTGGACAAGATTAAGTATAGGGAGGACGAAAATAACATAAATATTCATCCAATGACACAAAAACACCTATTGGATGCACAGGATTGGTTAAAAACCCTAATTGGACAAGAATTTGTCTAGGGAGGACGAAAATGACCTAAAATGTTTATCCAATGACACAAAACACCTATTGGATGCACAAGATTGGTTAAAAACCCTAATTGGACAAGAATTTGCCTAGGGAGGACGAAAATGACCTAATTGTTCATCCAACGACACAAAAACACCTATTGGAAGTACAAGATTGGTTAAAAATCCTAATTGGACATGAATTAGCCTAGGGAGGACGAAAATGACCTAAATATTCATCCAATGACTGAAAAACACCTATTGGATGCACAAGATTGGTTAAAATCCCTAATTGGACAGGAATAAGCCTAGGGAGAACGAAAATGACCTAAATTTTCATCCAATGACACAAAACACCTGTTGGATGCACAAGATTGGTTAAAAACCCCAATTGGACAAGAATTAGCCTAGGGAGGACGAAAATGATCTAATTGTTCATCCAATGATACAAAAACACCTATTGGATGCACAAAATTGGTTAGAAACCCTAATTGGACAAGATTAAGTTTAGGGAGGACGAAAATGACCTAAATGTTCATCCAATGACACAAAACACATATTGGATGCACAAGATTGCTTAAAAACCCTAATTAGACAAGAATAATCCTAGGGAGGACGAAAATGACATAAATATTCATCCAATGACACAAAAACAACTATTGGATGCACAAGATTGGTTAAACACCCTAATTGGACAAGAATTAGCCTAGGGAGGACGAAAATGACCTAATTGTTCATCCAACGACACAAAAACACCTATTGGAAGTACAAGATTGGTTAAAAACCCTAATTGGACAAGAATTAGCCTAGGGAGGACGAAAATGACCTAAATGTTCATCCAATGACACAAAAAACCTATTGGATGCACAAGATTGGTTAAAAACCTTAATTGGACAAGAATAAGCCTTGGGAGAACGAAAATGACCTAAATTTTCATCCATTGACACAAAACACCTATTGGATGCACAAGATTGGTTAAAAACCCTAATTGGACAAGAATTTGCCTAGGGAGGACAAAAATGACCTAATTGTTCATCCAATGATACAAAAACACCTATTGGATGCACAAAGTGGTTAGAAACCCTAATTGGACCAGATTAAGTTTAGGGAGGACGAAAATGACCTAAATGTTCATCCAATGACACAAAAACACCTATTGGATGCACAAGATTGGTTAGAAACCCTAATTGGACAAGAATAATCCTAGGGAGGTCGAAAATGACCTAATTGTTCATCCAATGACACAAACACAACTATTGGATGCACAAGATTAGTTAGAAACCCTAATTGGACAAGATTAAGTATAGGGAGGACGAAAATAACATAAATATTCATCCAATGACACAAAAACACCTATTGGATGCACAGGATTGGTTAAAAACCCTAATTGGACAAGAATTTGCCTAGGGAGGACAAAAATGACCTAATTGTTCATCCAATGATACAAAAACACCTATTGGATGCACAAAGTGGTTAGAAACCCTAATTGGACCAGATTAAGTTTAGGGAGGACGAAATGACCTAAATGTTCATCCAATGACACAAAAACACCTATTGGATGCACAAGATTGGTTAGAAACCCTAATTGGACAAGAATAATCCTAGGGAGGTCGAAAATGACCTAATTGTTCATCCAATGACACAAACACAACTATTGGATGCACAAGATTAGTTAGAAACCCTAATTGGACAAGATTAAGTATAGGGAGGACGAAAATAACATAAATATTCATCCAATGACACAAAAACACCTATTGGATGCACAGGATTGGTTAAAAACCCTAATTGGACAAGAATTTGTCTAGGGAGGACGAAAATGACCTAAAATGTTCATCCAATGACACAAAACACCTATTGGATGCACAAGATTGGTTAAAAACCCTAATTGGACAAGAATTTGCCTAGGGAGGACGAAAATGACCTAATTGTTCATCCAACGACACAAAAACACCTATTGGAAGTACAAGATTGGTTAAAAATCCTAATTGGACATGAATTAGCCTAGGGAGGACGAAAATGACCTAAATATTCATCCAATGACTGAAAAACACCTATTGGATGCACAAGATTGGTTAAAATCCCTAATTGGACAGGAATAAGCCTAGGGAGAACGAAAATGACCTAAATTTTCATCCAATGACACAAAACACCTGTTGGATGCACAAGATTGGTTAAAAACCCCAATTGGACAAGAATTAGCCTAGGGAGGACGAAAATGATCTAATTGTTCATCCAATGATACAAAAACACCTATTGGATGCACAAAATTGGTTAGAAACCCTAATTGGACAAGATTAAGTTTAGGGAGGACGAAAATGACCTAAATGTTCATCCAATGACACAAAACACCTATTGGATGCACAAGATTGGTTAAAACCCGTATTTTGACAAGAATTAGCCTAGGGAGGCAAAAATGACCTAATTGTTCATCCAATGACACAAAAACACCTATTGGATGCACATGATTGGTTAGAAACCCTAATTGGACAAGATTAAGTTTAGGGAGGACGAAAATGACCTAAATGTTCATCCAATGACACAAAACACATATTGGATGTACAAGATTGCTTAAAAACCCTAATTGGACAAGATTAAGTGTAGGGAGGACGAAAATGACATAAATATTCATCCAATGACACAAAAACAACTATTAGATGCACAAGATTGGTTAAACACCCTAATTGGACAAGAATTAGCCTAGGGAGGACGAAAATGACGTAAATGTTCATCCAACGACACAAAAACACCTATTGGAAGTACAAGATTGGTTAAAAACCCTAATTGGACAAGAATTAGCCTAGGGAGGACGAAAATGACCTAAATATTCATCCAATGACTGAAAAACACCTATTGGATGCACAAGATTGGTTAAAATCCCTAATTGGACAAGAATAAGCCTAGGGAGAACGAAAATGACCTAAATTTTCATCCAATGACACAAAACTCCTGTTGGATGCACAAGATTGGTTAAAAACCCCAATTGGACAAGAATTAGCCTAGGGAGGACGAAAATGATCTAATTGTTCATCCAATGATACAAAAACACCTATTGGATGCACAAAATTGGTTAGAAACCCTAATTGGACAAGAATAAGTTTAGGGAGGACGAAAATGACCTAAATGTTCATCCAATGACACAAACACACCTATTGGATGCACAAGATTGGTTAGAAACCCTAATTAGACAAGAATAATCCTAGGGAAGTCGAAAATGACCAAATTGTTCATACAATGACACAAACACAACTATTGGATGCACAAGACTAGTTAGAATCCCTAATTGGACAAGATTAAGTATAGGGAGGACGAAAATAACATAAATATTCATCCAATGACACAAAAACACCTATTGGATGCACAAGATTGGTTAAAAACCCTAATTGGACAAAAATTAGCCTAGGGAGGACGAAAATGACCTAATTGTTCATCCAATGACACAAAAAAACCTATTGGATGCACATGATTGGTTAGAAACCCTAATTGGACAAGATTAAGTTTTGGGAGGACGAAAATGACCTAAATGTTCATCCAATGACACAAAACACCTATTGGATGCACAAGATTGGTTAAAAACCCTAATTGGACAAGATTAAGTGTAAGGAGGACGAAAATGACATAAATATTCATCCAATGACACAAAAACACCTATTGAATGCACAAGATTGGTTAAAAACCCTAATTGGACAAGAATTTGCCTAGGGAGGACGAAAATGATCTAATTGTTCATCCAATGATACAAAAACACCTATTGGATGCACAAAGTGGTTAGAAACCCTAATTGGACCAGATTAAGTTTAGGGAGGACGAAAATGACCTAAATGTTCATCCAATGACACAAAAACACCTATTGGATGCACAAGATTGGATAGAAACCCTAATTAGACAAGAATAATCCTAGGGAGGTCGAAAATGACCTAATTGTTCATCCAATGACACAAACACAACTATTGGATGCACAAGATTAGTTAGAAACCCTAATTGGACAAGATTAAGTATAGGGAGGACGAAAATAACATAAATATTCATCCAATGACACAAAAACACCTATTGGATGCACAGGATTGGTTAAAAACCCTAATTGGACAAGAATTAGCCTAGGGAGGACGAAAATGACCTAAATGTTCATCCAATGACACAAAACACCTATTGGATGCACAATATTGGTTAAAAACCTTAATTGGACAAGAATAAGCCTTGGGAGAATGAAAATGACCTAAAGTTTCATCCATTGACACAAAACACCTATTGGATGCACAAGATTGGTTAAAAACCCTAATTGGACAAGAATTTGTCTAGGGAGGACGAAAATGACCTAAAATGTTCATCCAATGACACAAAACACCTATTGGATGCACAAGATTGGTTAAAAACCCTAATTAGACAAGAATTAGCCTAGGGAGGACGAAAATGACCTAATTGTTCATCCAATGATACAAAAACACCTATTGGATGCACAAAATTGGTTAGAAACCCTAATTGGACAAGATTAAGTTTAGGGAGGACGAAAATGACCTAAATGTTCATCCAATGACACAAAACACCTATTGGATGCACAAGATTGGTTACAAACCCTAATTGGACAAGATTAAGTGTAAGGAGGACGAAAATGACATAAATATTCATCCAATGACACAAAAACACCTATTGGATGCACAATATTGGTTAGAAACCCTAATTGGACAAGATTAAGTTTAGGGAGGACGAAAATGACCTAAAATGTTCATCCAATGACACAAAACACCTATTGGATGCACAAGATTGGTTAAAAATCCTAATTGGACAAGAATTAGCCTAGGGAGGACGAAAATGACCTAATTGTGCATCCAATGACACAAAAAAACCTATTGGATGCACATGATTGGTTAGAAGAAACCCTAATTGGACAAGATTAAGTTTTGGGAGGACGAAAATGACCTAAATGTTCATCCAATGACACAAAACACCTATTGGATGCACAAGATTGGTTAAAAACCCTAATTGGACAAGATTAAGTGTAAGGAGGACGAAAATGACATAAATATTCATCCAATGACACAAAAACTCCTATTGGATGCACAAGATTGGTTAAAAACCCTAATTGGACAAGAATTAGCCTAGGGAGGACGAAAATGACCTAAATGTTCATCCAATGACACAAAAAAACCTATTGGATGCACATGATTGGTTAGAAACCCTAATTGGACAAGATTAAGTTTAGGGAGGACGAAAATGACCTAAATGTTCATCCAATGACACAAAACACCTATTGGATGCACATGATTGGTTAGAAACCCTAAATTGACAAGATTAAGTTTAGGGAGGACGAAAATGACCTAAATGTTCATCCAATGACACAAAACACCTATTGGATGCACAAGATTGGTTAAAAACCGTATTTTGACAAGAATTAGCCTAGGGAGGCAAAAATGACCTAATTGTTCATCCAATGACACAAAAACACCTATTGGATGCACATGATTGGTTAGAAACCCTAATTGGACAAGATTAAGTTTAGGGAGGACGAAAATGACCTAAATGTTCATCCAATGACACAAAACACATATTGGATGTACAAGATTGCTTAAAAACCCTAATTGGACAAGATTAAGTGTAGGGAGGACGAAAATGACATAAATATTCATCCAATGACACAAAAACAACTATTGGATGCACAAGATTGGTTAAACACCCTAATTGGACAAGAATTAGCCTAGGGTGGACGAAAATAACGTAAATGTTCATCCAACGACACAAAAACACCTATTGGAAGTACAAGATTGGTTAAAAACCCTAATTGGACAAGAATTAGCCTAGGGATGACGAAAATGACCTAAATATTCATCCAATGACTGAAAAACACCTATTGGATGCACAAGATTGGTTAAAATCCCTAATTGGACAAGAATAAGCCTAGGGAGAACGAAAATGACCTAAATTTTCATCCAATGACACAAAACACCTGTTGGATGCACAAGATTGGTTAAAAACCCCAATTGGACAAGAATTAGCCTAGGGAGGACGAAAATGACCTAAATGTTCATCCAATGACACAAACACACCTATTGGATGCACAAGATTGGTTAGAAACCCTAATTAGACAAGAATAATCCTAGGGAAGTCGAAAATGACCTAATTGTTCATCCAATGACACAAACACAACTATTGGATGCACAAGACTAGTTAGAAACCCTAATTGGACAAGATTAAGTATAGGGAGGACGAAAATAACATAAATATTCATCCAATGACACAAAAACACCTATTGGATGCACAAGATTGGTTAAAAACCCTAATTGGACAAGAATTAGCCTAGGGAGGACGAAAATGACCTAAATGTTCATCCAATGACACAAAAAACCTATTGGATGCACAAGATTGGTTAAAAACCTTAATTGGACAAGAATAAGCCTTGGGAGAACGAAAATGACCTAAATGTTCATCCAATGACACAAAAAACCTATTGGATGCACAAGATTGGTTAAAAACCTTAATTGGACAAGAATAAGCCTTGGGAGAACGAAAATGACCTAAATTTTCATCCATTGACACAAAACACCTATTGGATGCACAAGATTGGTTAAAAACCCTAATTGGACAAGAATTTGCCTAGGGAGGACAAAAATGACCTAATTGTTCATCCAATGATACAAAAACACCTATTGGATGCACAAAGTGGTTAGAAACCCTAATTGGACAAGATTAAGTTTAGGGAGGACGAAAATGACCTAAATGTTCATCCAATGACACAAAAACACCTATTGGATGCACAAGATTGGTTAGAAACCCTAATTGGACAAGAATAATCCTAGGGAGGTCGAAAATGACCTAATTGTTCATCCAATGACACAAACACAACTATTGGATGCACAAGATTAGTTAGAAACCCTAATTGGACAAGATTAAGTATAGGGAGGACGAAAATAACATAAATATTCATCCAATGACACAAAACACATATTGGATGCACAAGATTGCTTAAAAACCCTAATTAGACAAGAATAATCCTAGGGAGGACGAAAATGACATAAATATTCATCCAATGACACAAAAACAACTATTGGATGCACAAGATTGGTTAAACACCCTAATTGGAAAAGAATTAGCCTAGGGAGGACGAAAATGACGTAAATGTTCATCCAACGACACAAAAACACCTATTGGAAGTACAAGATTGGTTAAAAACCCTAATTGGACAAGAATTAGCCTAGGGAGGACGAAAATGACCTAAATGTTCATCCAATGACACAAAAAACCTATTGGATGCACAAGATTGGTTAAAAACCTTAATTGGACAAGAATAAGCCTTGGGAGAACGAAAATGACCTAAATTTTCATCCATTGACACAAAACACCTATTGGATGCACAAGATTGGTTAAAAACCCTAATTGGACAAGAATTTGCCTAGGGAGGACAAAAATGACCTAATTGTTCATCCAATGATACAAAAACACCTATTGGATGCACAAAGTGGTTAGAAACCCTAATTGGACCAGATTAAGTTTAGGGAGGACGAAATGACCTAAATGTTCATCCAATGACACAAAAACACCTATTGGATGCACAAGATTGGTTAGAAACCCTAATTGGACAAGAATAATCCTAGGGAGGTCGAAAATGACCTAATTGTTCATCCAATGACACAAACACAACTATTGGATGCACAAGATTAGTTAGAAACCCTAATTGGACAAGATTAAGTATAGGGAGGACGAAAATAACATAAATATTCATCCAATGACACAAAAACACCTATTGGATGCACAGGATTGGTTAAAAACCCTAATTGGACAAGAATTTGTCTAGGGAGGACGAAAATGACCTAAAATGTTCATCCAATGACACAAAACACCTATTGGATGCACAAGATTGGTTAAAAACCCTAATTGGACAAGAATTTGCCTAGGGAGGACGAAAATGACCTAATTGTTCATCCAACGACACAAAAACACCTATTGGAAGTACAAGATTGGTTAAAAATCCTAATTGGACAAGAATTAGCCTAGGGAGGACGAAAATGACCTAAATATTCATCCAATGACTGAAAAACACCTATTGGATGCACAAGATTGGTTAAAATCCCTAATTGGACAGGAATAAGCCTAGGGAGAACGAAAATGACCTAAATTTTCATCCAATGACACAAAACACCTGTTGGATGCACAAGATTGGTTAAAAACCCCAATTGGACAAGAATTAGCCTAGGGAGGACGAAAATGACCTAATTGTTCATCCAATGATACAAAAACACCTATTGGATGCACAAAATTGGTTAGAAACCCTAATTGGACAAGATTAAGTTTAGGGAGGACGAAAATGACCTAAATGTTCATCCAATGACACAAAACACATATTGGATGCACAAGATTGCTTAAAAACCCTAATTAGACAAGAATAATCCTAGGGAGGACGAAAATGACATAAATATTCATCCAATGACACAAAAACAACTATTGGATGCACAAGATTGGTTAAACACCCTAATTGGAAAAGAATTAGCCTAGGGAGGACGAAAATGACGTAAATGTTCATCCAACGACACAAAAACACCTATTGGAAGTACAAGATTGGTTAAAAACCCTAATTCGACAAGAATTAGCCTAGGGAGGACGAAAATGACCTAAATGTTCATCCAATGACACAAAAAACCTATTGGATGCACAAGATTGGTTAAAAACCTTAATTGGACAAGAATAAGCCTTGGGAGAACGAAAATGACCTAAATTTTCATCCATTGACACAAAACACCTATTGGATGCACAAGATTGGTTAAAAACCCTAATTGGACAAGAATTTGCCTAGGGAGGACAAAAATGACCTAATTGTTCATCCAATGATACAAAAACACCTATTGGATGCACAAAGTGGTTAGAAACCCTAATTGGACCAGATTAAGTTTAGGGAGGACGAAATGACCTAAATGTTCATCCAATGACACAAAAACACCTATTGGATGCACAAGATTGGTTAGAAACCCTAATTGGACAAGAATAATCCTAGGGAGGTCGAAAATGACCTAATTGTTCATCCAATGACACAAACACAACTATTGGATGCACAAGATTAGTTAGAAACCCTAATTGGACAAGATTAAGTATAGGGAGGACGAAAATAACATAAATATTCATCCAATGACACAAAAACACCTATTGGATGCACAGGATTGGTTAAAAACCCTAATTGGACAAGAATTTGCCTAGGGAGGACGAAAATGACCTAATTGTTCATCTAACGACACAAAAACACCTATTGGAAGTACAAGATTGGTTAAAAACCCTAATTGGACAAGAATTAGCCTAGGGAGGACGAAAATGACCTAAATATTCATCCAATGACTGAAAAACACCTATTGGATGCACAAGATTGGTTAAAATCCCTAATTGGACAAGAATAAGCCTAGGGAGAACGAAAATGACCTAAATTTTCATCCAATGACACAAAACACCTGTTGGATGCACAAGATTGGTTAAAAACACCAATTGGACAAGAATTAGCCTAGGGAGGACGAAAATGATCTAATTGTTCATCCAATGACACAAACACAACTATTGGATGCACAAGATTAGTTAGAAACCCTAATTGGACAAGATTAAGTATAGGGAGGACGAAAATGACCTAAATGTTCATCCAATGACACAAAACACATATTGGATGCACAAGATTGCTTAAAAACCCTAATTAGACAAGAATAATCCTAGGGAGGACGAAAATGACATAAATATTCATCCAATGACACAAAAACAACTATTGGATGCACAAGATTGGTTAAACACCCTAATTGGAAAAGAATTAGCCTAGGGAGGACGAAAATGACGTAAATGTTCATCCAACGACACAAAAACACCTATTGGAAGTACAAGATTGGTTAAAAACCCTAATTGGACAAGAATTAGCCTAGGGAGGACGAAAATGACCTAAATGTTCATCCAATGACACAAAAAACCTATTGGATGCACAAGATTGGTTAAAAACCTTAATTGGACAAGAATAAGCCTTGGGAGAACGAAAATGACCTAAATTTTCATCCATTGACACAAAACACCTATTGGATGCACAAGATTGGTTAAAAACCCTAATTGGACAAGAATTTGCCTAGGGAGGACAAAAATGACCTAATTGTTCATCCAATGATACAAAAACACCTATTGGATGCACAAAGTGGTTAGAAACCCTAATTGGACCAGATTAAGTTTAGGGAGGACGAAAATGACCTAAATGTTCATCCAATGACACAAAAACACCTATTGGATGCACAAGATTGGTTAGAAACCCTAATTGGACAAGAATAATCCTAGGGAGGTCGAAAATGACCTAATTGTTCATCCAATGACACAAACACAACTATTGGATGCACAAGATTAGTTAGAAACCCTAATTGGACAAGATTAAGTATAGGGAGGACGAAAATAACATAAATATTCATCCAATGACACAAAAACACCTATTGGATGCACAGGATTGGTTAAAAACCCTAATTGGACAAGAATTTGTCTAGGGAGGACGAAAATGACCTAAAATGTTCATCCAATGACACAAAACACCTATTGGATGCACAAGATTGGTTAAAAACCCTAATTGGACAAGAATTAGCCTAGGGAGGACGAAAATGACCTAATTGTTCATCCAATGACACAAAAACACCTATTGGATGCACAAGATTGGTTAAAAACCCTAATTGGACAAGAATTAGCCTAGGGAGGACGAAAATGACCTAAATGTTCATCCAATGACACAAAACACCTATTGGATGCACAATATTGGTTAAAAACCTTAATTGGACAAGAATAAGCCTTGGGAGAATGAAAATGACCTAAAGTTTCATCCATTGACACAAAACACCTATTGGATGCACAAGATTGGTTAAAAACCCTAATTGGACAAGAATTTGTCTAGGGAGGACGAAAATGACCTAAAATGTTCATCCAATGACACAAAACACCTATTGGATGCACAAGATTGGTTAAAAACCCTAATTAGACAAGAATTAGCCTAGGGAGGACGAAAATGACCTAATTGTTCATCCAATGATACAAAAACACCTATTGGATGCACAAAATTGGTTAGAAACCCTAATTGGACAAGATTAAGTTTAGGGAGGACGAAAATGACCTAAATGTTCATCCAATGACACAAAACACCTATTGGATGCACAAGATTGGTTAAAACCCGTATTTTGACAAGAATTAGCCTAGGGAGGCAAAAATGACCTAATTGTTCATCCAATGACACAAAAACACCTATTGGATGCACATGATTGGTTAGAAACCCTAATTGGACAAGATTAAGTTTAGGGAGGACGAAAATGACCTAAATGTTCATCCAATGACACAAAACACATATTGGATGTACAAGATTGCTTAAAAACCCTAATTGGACAAGATTAAGTGTAGGGAGGACGAAAATGACATAAATATTCATCCAATGACACAAAAACAACTATTGGATGCACAAGATTGGTTAAACACCCTAATTGGACAAGAATTAGCCTAGGGAGGACGAAAATGACGTAAATGTTCATCCAACGACACAAAAACACCTATTGGAAGTACAAGATTGGTTAAAAACCCTAATTGGACAAGAATTAGCCTAGGGAGGACGAAAATGACCTAAATATTCATCCAATGACAGAAAAACACCTATTGGATGCACAAGATTGGTTAAAATCCCTAATTGGACAAGAATAAGCCTAGGGAGAACGAAAATGACCTAAATTTTCATCCAATGACACAAAACACCTGTTGGATGCACAAGATTGGTTAAAAACCCCAATTGGACAAGAATTAGCCTAGGGAGGACGAAAATGATCTAATTGTTCATCCAATGATACAAAAACACCTATTGGATGCACAAAATTGGTTAGAAACCCTAATTGGACAAGATTAAGTTTAGGGAGGACGAAAATGACCTAAATGTTCATCCAATGACACAAAACACCTATTGGATGCACAAGATTGGTTAAAACCCGTATTTTGACAAGAATTAGCCTAGGGAGGCAAAAATGACCTAATTGTTCATCCAATGACACAAAAACACCTATTGGATGCACATGATTGGTTAGAAACCCTAATTGGACAAGATTAAGTTTAGGGAGGACGAAAATGACCTAAATGTTCATCCAATGACACAAAACACATATTGGATGTACAAGATTGCTTAAAAACCCTAATTGGACAAGATTAAGTGTAGGGAGGACGAAAATGACATAAATATTCATCCAATGACACAAAAACAACTATTAGATGCACAAGATTGGTTAAACACCCTAATTGGACAAGAATTAGCCTAGGGAGGACGAAAATGACGTAAATGTTCATCCAACGACACAAAAACACCTATTGGAAGTACAAGATTGGTTAAAAACCCTAATTGGACAAGAATTAGCCTAGGGAGGACGAAAATGACCTAAATATTCATCCAATGACTGAAAAACACCTATTGGATGCACAAGATTGGTTAAAATCCCTAATTGGACAAGAATAAGCCTAGGGAGAACGAAAATGACCTAAATTTTCATCCAATGACACAAAACTCCTGTTGGATGCACAAGATTGGTTAAAAACCCCAATTGGACAAGAATTAGCCTAGGGAGGACGAAAATGATCTAATTGTTCATCCAATGATACAAAAACACCTATTGGATGCACAAAATTGGTTAGAAACCCTAATTGGACAAGATTAAGTTTAGGGAGGACGAAAATGACCTAAATGTTCATCCAATGACACAAACACACCTATTGGATGCACAAGATTGGTTAGAAACCCTAATTAGACAAGAATAATCCTAGGGAAGTCGAAAATGACCAAATTGTTCATACAATGACACAAACACAACTATTGGATGCACAAGACTAGTTAGAATCCCTAATTGGACAAGATTAAGTATAGGGAGGACGAAAATAACATAAATATTCATCCAATGACACAAAAACACCTATTGGATGCACAAGATTGGTTAAAAACCCTAATTGGACAAGAATTAGCCTAGGGAGGACGAAAATGACCTAATTGTTCATCCAATGACACAAAAAAACCTATTGGATGCACATGATTGGTTAGAAACCCTAATTGGACAAGATTAAGTTTAGGGAGGACGAAAATGACCTCAATGTTCATCCAATGACACAAAACACCTATTGGATACACAAGATTTGTTAGAAACCCTAATTGGACAAGATTAAGCTTAGGGAGGACGAAAATGACCTAATTGTTCACCCAATGATACAAAAACACCTATTGGATGCACAAAATTGGTTAGAAACCCTAATTGGACAAGATTAAGTTTAGGGAGGACGAAAATGACCTAAATGTTCATCCAATGACACAAAACACCTATTGGATGCACAAGATTGGTTAAAACCCGTATTTTGACAAGAATTAGCCTAGGGAGGCAAAAATGACCTAATTGTTCATCCAATGACACAAAAACACCTATTGGATGCACATGATTGGTTAGAAACCCTAATTGGACAAGATTAAGTTTAGGGAGGACGAAAATGACCTAAATGTTCATCCAATGACACAAAACACATATTGGATGTACAAGATTGCTTAAAAACCCTAATTGGACAAGATTAAGTGTAGGGAGGACGAAAATGACATAAATATTCATCCAATGACACAAAAACAACTATTGGATGCACAAGATTGGTTAAAAACCCTAATTGGACAAGAATTAGCCTAGGGAGGACGAAAATGACGTAAATGTTCATCCAACGACACAAAAACACCTATTGGAAGTACAAGATTGGTTAGAAACCCTAATTGGACAAGAATTAGCCTAGGGATGACGAAAATGACCTAAATGTTCATCCAATGACACAAAACACCTATTGGATGCACAAGATTGGTTAAAAACTCTAATTGGACAAGAATTAGCCTAGGGATACGAAAATGACCTAAATGTTCATCGAATGACACAAAAACATCTATTGGATGCACAAGATTGCTTAAAAACCCTAATTGGACAAGATTAAGTGTAGGGAGGACGAAAATGACATAAATATTCATCCAATGACACAAAAACAACTATTGGATGCACAAGATTGGTTAAAAACCCTAATTGGACAAGAATTAGCCTAGGGAGGACGAAAATGACGTAAATGTTCATCCAACGACACAAAAACACCTATTGGATGCACAAAATTGGTTAGAAACCCTAATTGGACAAGATTAAGTGTAGGCAGGACGAAAATGACATAAATACTCATCCAATGACACAAAAACACCTATTGGATGCACAAGATTGGTTAAAAACCCTAATTGGACAAGATTAAATGTAGGGAGTACGAAAATGACATAAATATTCATCCAATGACACAAAAACACCTATTGGATGCACAAGATTGGTTAAAAACCCTAATTGGACAAGAATTAGCCTAGGGAGGACGAAAATGACCTAAATGTTCATCCAATGACACAAAAAACCTATTGGATGCACAAGATTGGTTAAAAACCTTAATTGGACAAGAATAAGCCTTGGGAGAACGAAAATGACCTAAATTTTCATCCATTGACACAAAACACCTATTGGATGCACAAGATTGGTTAAAAACCCTAATTGGACAAGAATTTGCCTAGGGAGGACAAAAATGACCTAATTGTTCATCCAATGATACAAAAACACCTATTGGATGCACAAAGTGGTTAGAAACCCTAATTGGACCAGATTAAGTTTAGGGAGGACGAAAATGACCTAAATGTTCATCCAATGACACAAAAACACCTATTGGATGCACAAGATTGGTTAGAAACCCTAATTGGACAAGAATAATCCTAGGGAGGTCGAAAATGACCTAATTGTTCATCCAATGACACAAACACAACTATTGGATGCACAAGATTAGTTAGAAACCCTAATTGGACAAGATTAAGTATAGGGAGGACGAAAATAACATAAATATTCATCCAATGACACAAAAACACCTATTGGATGCACAGGATTGGTTAAAAACCCTAATTGGACAAGAATTTGTCTAGGGAGGACGAAAATGACCTAAAATGTTCATCCAATGACACAAAACACCTATTGGATGCACAAGATTGGTTAAAAACCCTAATTGGACAAGAATTAGCCTAGGGAGGACGAAAATGACCTAATTGTTCATCCAATGATACAAAAACACCTATTGGATGCACAAAATTGGTTAGAAACCCTAATTGGACAAGATTAAGTTTAGGGAGGACGAAAATGACCTAAATGTTCATCCAATGACACAAAACACATATTGGATGCACAAGATTGCTTAAAAACCCTAATTAGACAAGAATAATCCTAGGGAGGACGAAAATGACATAAATATTCATCCAATGACACAAAAACAACTATTGGATGCACAAGATTGGTTAAACACCCTAATTGGAAAAGAATTAGCCTAGGGAGGACGAAAATGACGTAAATGTTCATCCAACGACACAAAAACACCTATTGGAAGTACAAGATTGGTTAAAAACCCTAATTCGACAAGAATTAGCCTAGGGAGGACGAAAATGACCTAAATGTTCATCCAATGACACAAAAAACCTATTGGATGCACAAGATTGGTTAAAAACCTTAATTGGACAAGAATAAGCCTTGGGAGAACGAAAATGACCTAAATTTTCATCCATTGACACAAAACACCTATTGGATGCACAAGATTGGTTAAAAACCCTAATTGGACAAGAATTTGCCTAGGGAGGACAAAAATGACCTAATTGTTCATCCAATGATACAAAAACACCTATTGGATGCACAAAGTGGTTAGAAACCCTAATTGGACCAGATTAAGTTTAGGGAGGACGAAATGACCTAAATGTTCATCCAATGACACAAAAACACCTATTGGATGCACAAGATTGGTTAGAAACCCTAATTGGACAAGAATAATCCTAGGGAGGTCGAAAATGACCTAATTGTTCATCCAATGACACAAACACAACTATTGGATGCACAAGATTAGTTAGAAACCCTAATTGGACAAGATTAAGTATAGGGAGGACGAAAATAACATAAATATTCATCCAATGACACAAAAACACCTATTGGATGCACAGGATTGGTTAAAAACCCTAATTGGACAAGAATTTGTCTAGGGAGGACGAAAATGACCTAAAATGTTCATCCAATGACACAAAACACCTATTGGATGCACAAGATTGGTTAAAAACCCTAATTGGACAAGAATTTGCCTAGGGAGGACGAAAATGACCTAATTGTTCATCCAACGACACAAAAACACCTATTG
Source organism: Cicer judaicum (assembly GCA_037974835.1). NCBI lineage: Eukaryota > Viridiplantae > Streptophyta > Magnoliopsida > Fabales > Fabaceae > Cicer > Cicer judaicum. Next base: position 487,403 of record JBBPBS010001057.1, on the reverse strand, counting down.
GAAGTACAAGATTGGTTAAAAATCCTAATTGGACAAGAATTAGCCTAGGGAGGACGAAAATGACCTAAATATTCATCCAATGACTGAAAAACACCTATTGGATGCACAAGATTGGTTAAAATCCCTAATTGGACAGGAATAAGCCTAGGGAGAACGAAAATGACCTAAATTTTCATCCAATGACACAAAACACCTGTTGGATGCACAAGATTGGTTAAAAACCCCAATTGGACAAGAATTAGCCTAGGGAGGACGAAAATGACCTAATTGTTCATCCAATGATACAAAAACACCTATTGGATGCACAAAATTGGTTAGAAACCCTAATTGGACAAGATTAAGTTTAGGGAGGACGAAAATGACCTAAATGTTCATCCAATGACACAAAACACATATTGGATGCACAAGATTGCTTAAAAACCCTAATTAGACAAGAATAATCCTAGGGAGGACGAAAATGACATAAATATTCATCCAATGACACAAAAACAACTATTGGATGCACAAGATTGGTTAAACACCCTAATTGGAAAAGAATTAGCCTAGGGAGGACGAAAATGACGTAAATGTTCATCCAACGACACAAAAACACCTATTGGAAGTACAAGATTGGTTAAAAACCCTAATTGGACAAGAATTAGCCTAGGGAGGACGAAAATGACCTAAATGTTCATCCAATGACACAAAAAACCTATTGGATGCACAAGATTGGTTAAAAACCTTAATTGGACAAGAATAAGCCTTGGGAGAACGAAAATGACCTAAATTTTCATCCATTGACACAAAACACCTATTGGATGCACAAGATTGGTTAAAAACCCTAATTGGACAAGAATTTGCCTAGGGAGGACAAAAATGACCTAATTGTTCATCCAATGATACAAAAACACCTATTGGATGCACAAAGTGGTTAGAAACCCTAATTGGACCAGATTAAGTTTAGGGAGGACGAAAATGACCTAAATGTTCATCGAATGACACAAAAACACCTATTGGATGCACAAGATTGGTTAGAAACCCTAATTGGACAAGAATAATCCTAGGGAGGTCGAAAATGACCTAATTGTTCATCCAATGACACAAACACAACTATTGGATGCACAAGATTAGTTAGAAACCCTAATTGGACAAGATTAAGTATAGGGAGGACGAAAATAACATAAATATTCATCCAATGACACAAAAACACCTATTGGATGCACAGGATTGGTTAAAAACCCTAATTGGACAAGAATTTGCCTAGGGAGGACGAAAATGACCTAATTGTTCATCTAACGACACAAAAACACCTATTGGAAGTACAAGATTGGTTAAAAACCCTAATTGGACAAGAATTAGCCTAGGGAGGACGAAAATGACCTAAATATTCATCCAATGACTGAAAAACACCTATTGGATGCACAAGATTGGTTAAAATCCCTAATTGGACAAGAATAAGACTAGGGAGAACGAAAATGACCTAAATTTTCATCCAATGACACAAAACACCTGTTGGATGCACAAGATTGGTTAAAAACCCCAATTGGACAAGAATTAGCCTAGGGAGGACGAAAATGATCTAATTGTTCATCCAATGATACAAAAACACCTATTGGATGCACAAAATTGGTTAGAAACCCTAATTGGACAAGATTAAGTTTAGGGAGGACGAAAATGACCTAAATGTTCATCCAATGACACAAAACACATATTGGATGCACAAGATTGCTTAAAAACCCTAATTAGACAAGAATAATCCTAGGGAGGACGAAAATGACATAAATATTCATCCAATGACACAAAAACAACTATTGGATGCACAAGATTGGTTAAACACCCTAATTGGACAAGAATTAGCCTAGGGAGGACGAAAATGACGTAAATGTTCATCCAACGACACAAAAACACCTATTGGAAGTACAAGATTGGTTAAAAACCCTAATTGGACAAGAATTAGCCTAGGGAGGACGAAAATGACCTAAATATTCATCCAATGACACAAAAAACCTATTGGATGCACAAGATTGGTTAAAATCCCTAATTGGACAAGAATAAGCCTTGGGAGAACGAAAATGACCTAAATTTTCATCCATTGACACAAAACACCTATTGGATGCACAAGATTGGTTAAAAACCCTAATTGGACAAGAATTAGCCTAGGGAGGACGAAAATGATCTAATTGGACAAGAATTTGCCTAGGGAGGACAAAAATGACCTAATTGTTCATCCAATGATACAAAAACACCTATTGGATGCACAAAGTGGTTAGAAACCCTAATTGGACCAGATTAAGTTTAGGGAGGACGAAATGACCTAAATGTTCATCCAATGACACAAAAACACCTATTGGATGCACAAGATTGGTTAGAAACCCTAATTGGACAAGAATAATCCTAGGGAGGTCGAAAATGACCTAATTGTTCATCCAATGACACAAACACAACTATTGGATGCACAAGATTAGTTAGAAACCCTAATTGGACAAGATTAAGTATAGGGAGGACGAAAATAACATAAATATTCATCCAATGACACAAAAACACCTATTGGATGCACAGGATTGGTTAAAAACCCTAATTGGACAAGAATTTGTCTAGGGAGGACGAAAATGACCTAAAATGTTCATCCAATGACACAAAACACCTATTGGATGCACAAGATTGGTTAAAAACCCTAATTGGACAAGAATTAGCCTAGGGAGGACGAAAATGACCTAATTGTTCATCCAATGATACAAAAACACCTATTGGATGCACAAGATTGGTTAGAAACCCTAATTGGACAAGATTAAGTTTAGGGAGGACGAAAATGACCTAAATGTTCATCCAATGACACAAAACACCTATTGGATGCACATGATTGGTTAGAAACCCTAAATTGACAAGATTAAGTTTAGGGAGGACGAAAATGACCTAAATGTTCATCCAATGACACAAAACACCTATTGGATGCACAAGATTGGTTAAAAACCGTATTTTGACAAGAATTAGCCTAGGGAGGCAAAAATGACCTAATTGTTCATCCAATGACACAAAAACACCTATTGGATGCACATGATTGGTTAGAAACCCTAATTGGACAAGATTAAGTTTAGGGAGGACGAAAATGACCTAAATGTTCATCCAATGACACAAAACACATATTGGATGTACAAGATTGCTTAAAAACCCTAATTGGACAAGATTAAGTGTAGGGAGGACGAAAATGACATAAATATTCATCCAATGACACAAAAACAACTATTGGATGCACAAGATTGGTTAAAAACCCTAATTGGACAAGAATTAGCCTAGGGAGGACGAAAATGACGTAAATGTTCATCCAACGACACAAAAACACCTATTGGAAGTACAAGATTGGTTAGAAACCCTAATTGGACAAGAATTAGCCTAGGGATGACGAAAATGACCTAAATGTTCATCCAATGACACAAAACACCTATTGGATGCACAAGATTGCTTAAAAACCCTAATTGGACAAGAATTAGCCTAGGGAGGACGAAAATGACCTAATTGTTCATCCAATGACACAAAAACACCTATTGGATGCACATGATTGGTTAGAAACCCTAATTGGACAAGATTAAGTTTAGGGAGGACGAAAATGACCTAAATGTTCATCCAATGACACAAAACACATATTGGATGTACAAGATTGCTTAAAAACCCTAATTGGACAAGATTAAGTGTAGGGAGGACGAAAATGACATAAATATTCATCCAATGACACAAAAACAACTATTGGATGCACAAGATTGGTTAAACACCCTAATTGGACAAGAATTAGCCTAGGGAGGACGAAAATGACGTAAATGTTCATCCAACGACACAAAAACACCTATTGGAAGTACAAGATTGGTTAAAAACCCTAATTGGACAAGAATTAGCCTAGGGAGGACGAAAATGACCTAAATATTCATCCAATGACAGAAAAACACCTATTGGATGCACAAGATTGGTTAAAATCCCTAATTGGACAAGAATAAGCCTAGGGAGAACGAAAATGACCTAAATTTTCATCCAATGACACAAAACACCTGTTGGATGCACAAGATTGGTTAAAAACCCCAATTGGACAAGAATTAGCCTAGGGAGGACGAAAATGATCTAATTGTTCATCCAATGATACAAAAACACCTATTGGATGCACAAAATTGGTTAGAAACCCTAATTGGACAAGATTAAGTTTAGGGAGGACGAAAATGACCTAAATGTTCATCCAATGACACAAAACACATATTGGATGCACAAGATTGCTTAAAAACCCTAATTAGACAAGAATAATCCTAGGGAGGACGAAAATGACATAAATATTCATCCAATGACACAAAAACAACTATTGGATGCACAAGATTGGTTAAACACCCTAATTGGACAAGAATTAGCCTAGGGAGGACGAAAATGACCTAAATGTTCATCCAATGACACAAAAAACCTATTGGATGCACAAGATTGGTTAAAAACCTTAATTGGACAAGAATAAGCCTTGGGAGAACGAAAATGACCTAAATTTTCATCCATTGACACAAAACACCTATTGGATGCACAAGATTGGTTAAAAACCCTAATTGGACAAGAATTTGCCTAGGGAGGACAAAAATGACCTAATTGTTCATCCAATGATACAAAAAAACCTATTGGATGCACAAAGTGGTTAGAAACCCTAATTGGACCAGATTAAGTTTAGGGAGGACGAAAATGACCTAAATGTTCATCCAATGACACAAAAACACCTATTGGATGCACAAGATTGGATAGAAACCCTAATTAGACAAGAATAATCCTAGGGAGGTCGAAAATGACCTAATTGTTCATCCAATGACACAAAAAACCTATTGGATGCACAAGATTGGTTAAAAACCTTAATTGGACAAGAATAAGCCTTGGGAGAACGAAAATGACCTAAATTTTCATCCATTGACACAAAACACCTATTGGATGCACAAGATTGGTTAAAAACCCTAATTGGACAAGAATTTGCCTAGGGAGGACAAAAATGACCTAATTGTTCATCCAATGATACAAAAACACCTATTGGATGCACAAAGTGGTTAGAAACCCTAATTGGACAAGATTAAGTATAGGGAGGACGAAAATAACATAAATATTCATCCAATGACACAAAAACACCTATTGGATGCACAAGATTGGTTAAAAACCCTAATTGGACAAGAATTAGCCTAGGGAGGACGAAAATGACCTAAATGTTCATCCAATGACACAAAAAACCTATTGGATGCACAAGATTGGTTAAAAACCTTAATTGGACAAGAATAAGCCTTGGGAGAACGAAAATGACCTAAATTTTCATCCATTGACACAAAACACCTATTGGATGCACAAGATTGGTTAAAAACCCTAATTGGACAAGAATTTGCCTAGGGAGGACAAAAATGACCTAATTGTTCATCCAATGATACAAAAACACCTATTGGATGCACAAAGTGGTTAGAAACCCTAATTGGACCAGATTAAGTTTAGGGAGGACGAAAATGACCTAAATGTTCATCCAATGACACAAAAACACCTATTGGATGCACAAGATTGGTTAGAAACCCTAATTGGACAAGAATAATCCTAGGGAGGTCGAAAATGACCTAATTGTTCATCCAATGACACAAACACAACTATTGGATGCACAAGATTAGTTAGAAACCCTAATTGGACAAGATTAAGTATAGGGAGGACGAAAATAACATAAATATTCATCCAATGACACAAAAACACCTATTGGATGCACAGGATTGGTTAAAAACCCTAATTGGACAAGAATTTGCCTAGGGAGGACGAAAATGACCTAATTGTTCATCTAACGACACAAAAACACCTATTGGAAGTACAAGATTGGTTAAAAACCCTAATTGGACAAGAATTAGCCTAGGGAGGACGAAAATGACCTAAATATTCATCCAATGACTGAAAAACACCTATTGGATGCACAAGATTGGTTAAAATCCCTAATTGGACAAGAATAAGCCTAGGGAGAACGAAAATGACCTAAATTTTCATCCAATGACACAAAACACCTGTTGGATGCACAAGATTGGTTAAAAACCCCAATTGGACAAGAATTAGCCTAGGGAGGACGAAAATGATCTAATTGTTCATCCAATGATACAAAAACACCTATTGGATGCACAAAATTGGTTAGAAACCCTAATTGGACAAGATTAAGTTTAGGGAGGACGAAAATGACCTAAATGTTCATCCAATGACACAAAACACATATTGGATGCACAAGATTGCTTAAAAACCCTAATTAGACAAGAATAATCCTAGGGAGGACGAAAATGACATAAATATTCATCCAATGAAACAAAAACAACTATTGGATGCACAAGATTGGTTAAACACCCTAATTGGACAAGAATTAGCCTAGGGAGGACGAAAATGACGTAAATGTTCATCCAACGACACAAAAACACCTATTGGAAGTACAAGATTGGTTAAAAACCCTAATTGGACAAGAATTAGCCTAGGGAGGACGAAAATGACCTAAATATTCATCCAATGACTGAAAAACACCTATTGGATGCACAAGATTGGTTAAAATCCCTAATTGGACAAGAATAAGCCTAGGGAGAACGAAAATGACCTAAATTTTCATCCAATGACACAAAACTCCTGTTGGATGCACAAGATTGGTTAAAAACCCCAATTGGACAAGAATTAGCCTAGGGAGGACGAAAATGATCTAATTGTTCATCCAATGATACAAAAACACCTATTGGATGCACAAAATTGGTTAGAAACCCTAATTGGACAAGATTAAGTTTAGGGAGGACGAAAATGACCTAAATGTTCATCCAATGACACAAAACACATATTGGATGCACAAGATTGCTTAAAAACCCTAATTAGACAAGAATAATCCTAGGGAGGACGAAAATGACATAAATATTCATCCAATGACACAAAAACAACTATTGGATGCACAAGATTGGTTAAACACCCTAATTGGAAAAGAATTAGCCTAGGGAGGACGAAAATGACGTAAATGTTCATCCAACGACACAAAAACACCTATTGGAAGTACAAGATTGGTTAAAAACCCTAATTCGACAAGAATTAGCCTAGGGAGGACGAAAATGACCTAAATGTTCATCCAATGACACAAAAAACCTATTGGATGCACAAGATTGGTTAAAAACCTTAATTGGACAAGAATAAGCCTTGGGAGAACGAAAATGACCTAAATTTTCATCCATTGACACAAAACACCTATTGGATGCACAAGATTGGTTAAAAACCCTAATTGGACAAGAATTTGCCTAGGGAGGACAAAAATGACCTAATTGTTCATCCAATGATACAAAAACACCTATTGGATGCACAAAGTGGTTAGAAACCCTAATTGGACCAGATTAAGTTTAGGGAGGACGAAATGACCTAAATGTTCATCCAATGACACAAAAACACCTATTGGATGCACAAGATTGGTTAGAAACCCTAATTGGACAAGAATAATCCTAGGGAGGTCGAAAATGACCTAATTGTTCATCCAATGACACAAACACAACTATTGGATGCACAAGATTAGTTAGAAACCCTAATTGGACAAGATTAAGTATAGGGAGGACGAAAATAACATAAATATTCATCCAATGACACAAAAACACCTATTGGATGCACAGGATTGGTTAAAAACCCTAATTGGACAAGAATTTGTCTAGGGAGGACGAAAATGACCTAAAATGTTCATCCAATGACACAAAACACCTATTGGATGCACAAGATTGGTTAAAAACCCTAATTGGACAAGAATTTGCCTAGGGAGGACGAAAATGACCTAATTGTTCATCCAACGACACAAAAACACCTATTGGAAGTACAAGATTGGTTAAAAACCCTAATTGGACAAGAATTAGCCTAGGGAGGACGAAAATGACCTAAATATTCATCCAATGACTGAAAAACACCTATTGGATGCACAAGATTGGTTAAAATCCCTAATTGGACAAGAATAAGCCTAGGGAGAACGAAAATGACCTAAATTTTCATCCAATGACACAAAACACCTGTTGGATGCACAAGATTGGTTAAAAACCCCAATTGGACAAGAATTAGCCTAGGGAGGACGAAAATGATCTAATTGTTCATCCAATGATACAAAAACACCTATTGGATGCACAAAATTGGTTAGAAACCCTAATTGGACAAGATTAAGTTTATGGAGGACGAAAATGACCTAAATGTTCATCCAATGACACAAAACACATATTGGATGCACAAGATTGCTTAAAAACCCTAATTAGATTAGAATAATCCTAGGGAGGACGAAAATGACATAAATATTCATCCAATGACACAAAAACAACTATTGGATGCACAAGATTGGTTAAACACCCTAATTGGAAAAGAATTAGCCTAGGGAGGACGAAAATGACGTAAATGTTCATCCAACGACACAAAAACACCTATTGGAAGTACAAGATTGGTTAAAAACCCTAATTGGACAAGAATTAGCCTAGGGAGGACGAAAATGACCTAAATGTTCATCCAATGACACAAAAAACCTATTGGATGCACAAGATTGGTTAAAAACCTTAATTGGACAAGAATAAGCCTTGGGAGAACGAAAATGACCTAAATTTTCATCCATTGACACAAAACACCTATTGGATGCACAAGATTGGTTAAAAACCCTAATTGGACAAGAATTTGCCTAGGGAGGACAAAAATGACCTAATTGTTCATCCAATGATACAAAAACACCTATTGGATGCACAAAGTGGTTAAAAACCCTAATTGGACCAGATTAAGTTTAGGGAGGACGAAAATGACCTAAATGTTCATCCAATGACACAAAAACACCTATTGGATGCACAAGATTGGTTAGAAACCCTAATTGGACAAGAATAATCCTAGGGAGGTCGAAAATGACCTAATTGTTCATCCAATGACACAAACACAACTATTGGATGCACAAGATTAGTTAGAAACCCTAATTGGACAAGATTAAGTATAGGGAGGACGAAAATAACATAAATATTCATCCAATGACACAAAAACACCTATTGGATGCACAGGATTGGTTAAAAACCCTAATTGGACAAGAATTTGTCTAGGGAGGACGAAAATGACCTAAAATGTTCATCCAATGACACAAAACACCTATTGGATGCACAAGATTGGTTAAAAACCCTAATTGGACAAGAATTTGCCTAGGGAGGACGAAAATGACCTAATTGTTCATCCAATGATACAAAAACACCTATTGGATGCACAATATTGGTTAGAAACCCTAATTGGACAAGATTAAGTTTAGGGAGGACGAAAATGACCTAAATGTTCATCCAATTACACAAAACACCTATTGGATGCACATGATTGGTTAGAAACCCTAAATTGACAAGATTAAGTTTAGGGAGGACAAAAATGACCTAAATGTTCATCCAATGACACAAAACACCTATTGGATGCACAAGATTGGTTAAAAACCGTATTTTGACAAGAATTAGCCTAGGGAGGCAAAAATGACCTAATTGTTCATCCAATGACACAAAAACACCTATTGGATGCACATGATTGGTTAGAAACCCTAATTGGACAAGATTAAGTTTAGGGAGGACGAAAATGACCTAAATGTTCATCCAATGACACAAAACACATATTGGATGTACAAGATTGCTTAAAAACCCTAATTGGACAAGATTAAGTGTAGGGAGGACGAAAATGACATAAATATTCATCCAATGACACAAAAACAACTATTGGATGCACAAGATTGGTTAAACACCCTAATTGGACAAGAATTAGCCTAGGGAGGACGAAAATGACGTAAATGTTCATCCAACGACACAAAAACACCTATTGGAAGTACAAGATTGGTTAAATACCCTAATTGGACAAGAATTAGCCTAGGGAGGACGAGAATGACCTAAATATTCATCCAATGACTGAAAAACACCTATTGGATGCACAAGATTGGTTAAAATCCCTAATTGGACAAGAATAAGCCTAGGGAGAACGAAAATGACCTAAATTTTCATCCAATGACACAAAACACCTGTTGGATGCACAAGATTGGTTAAAAACCCCAATTGGACAAGAATTAGCCTAGGGAGGACGAAAATGATCTAATTGTTCATCCAATGATACAAAAACACCTATTGGATGCACAAAATTGGTTAGAAACCCTAATTGGACAAGATTAAGTTTAGGGAGGACGAAAATGACCTAAATGTTCATCCAATGACACAAACACACCTATTGGATGCACAAGATTGGTTAGAAACCCTAATTAGACAAGAATAATCCTAGGGAAGTCGAAAATGACCTAATTGTTCATCCAATGACACAAACACAACTATTGGATGCACAAGACTAGTTAGAAACCCTAATTGGACAAGATTAAGTATAGGGAGGACGAAAATAACATAAATATTCATCCAATGACACAAAAACACCTATTGGATGCACAAGATTGGTTAAAAACCCTAATTGGACAAGAATTAGCCTAGGGAGGACGAAAATGACCTAAATGTTCATCCAATGACACAAAAACACCTATTGGAAGTACAAGATTGGTTAGAAACCCTAATTGGACAAGAATTAGCCTAGGGAAGACGAAAATGACCTAAATGTTCATCCAATGACACAAAACACCTATTGGATGCACAAGATTGGTTAAAAACCCTAATTGGACAAGAATTAGCCTAGGGAGGACGAAAATGACCTAAATGTTCATCCAATGACACAAAAACACCTATTGGATGCACAAGATTGGTTAAAAACCCTAATTGGACAAAAATTAGCCTAGGGAGGACGAAAATGACCTAATTGTTCATCCAATGACACAAATAAACCAATTGGATGCACATGATTGGTTAGAAACCCTAATTGGACAAGATTAAGTTTTGGGAGGACGAAAATGACCTAAATGTTCATCCAATGACACAAAAACACCTATTGGATGCACAGGATTGGTTAAAAACCCTAATTGGACAAGAATTAGCCTAGGGAGGACGAAAATGACCTAAATGTTCATCCAATGACACAAAACACCTATTGGATGCACAATATTGGTTAAAAACCTTAATTGGACAAGAATAAGCCTTGGGAGAATGAAAATGACCTAAAGTTTCATCCATTGACACAAAACACCTATTGGATGCACAAGATTGGTTAAAAACCCTAATTGGACAAGAATTTGTCTAGGGAGGACGAAAATGACCTAAAATGTTCATCCAATGACACAAAACACCTATTGGATGCACAAGATTGGTTAAAAACCCTAATTAGACAAGAATTAGCCTAGGGAGGACGAAAATGACCTAATTGTTCATCCAATGATACAAAAACACCTATTGGATGCACAAAATTGGTTAGAAACCCTAATTGGACAAGATTAAGTTTAGGGAGGACGAAAATGACCTAAATGTTCATCCAATGACACAAAACACCTATTGGATGCACATGATTGGTTAGAAACCCTAAATTGACAAGATTAAGTTTAGGGAGGACGAAAATGACCTAAATGTTCATCCAATGACACAAAACACCTATTGGATGCACAAGATTGGTTAAAAACCGTATTTTGACAAGAATTAGCCTAGGGAGGCAAAAATGACCTAATTGTTCATCCAATGACACAAAAACACCTATTGGATGCACATGATTGGTTAGAAACCCTAATTGGACAAGATTAAGTTTAGGGAGGACGAAAATGACCTAAATGTTCATCCAATGACACAAAACACATATTGGATGTACAAGATTGCTTAAAAACCCTAATTGGACAAGATTAAGTGTAGGGAGGACGAAAATGACATAAATATTCATCCAATGACACAAAAACAACTATTAGATGCACAAGATTGGTTAAACACCCTAATTGGACAAGAATTAGCCTAGGGAGGACGAAAATGACGTAAATGTTCATCCAACGACACAAAAACACCTATTGGAAGTACAAGATTGGTTAAAAACCCTAATTGGACAAGAATTAGCCTAGGGAGGACGAAAATGACCTAAATATTCATCCAATGACTGAAAAACACCTATTGGATGCACAAGATTGGTTAAAATCCCTAATTGGACAAGAATAAGCCTAGGGAGAACGAAAATGACCTAAATTTTCATCCAATGACACAAAACTCCTGTTGGATGCACAAGATTGGTTAAAAACCCCAATTGGACAAGAATTAGCCTAGGGAGGACGAAAATGATCTAATTGTTCATCCAATGATACAAAAACACCTATTGGATGCACAAAATTGGTTAGAAACCCTAATTGGACAAGATTAAGTTTAGGGAGGACGAAAATGACCTAAATGTTCATCCAATGACACAAAACACATATTGGATGCACAAGATTGCTTAAAAACCCTAATTAGACAAGAATAATCCTAGGGAGGACGAAAATGACATAAATATTCATCCAATGACACAAAAACAACTATTGGATGCACAAGATTGGTTAAACACCCTAATTGGAAAAGAATTAGCCTAGGGAGGACGAAAATGACGTAAATGTTCATCCAACGACACAAAAACACCTATTGGAAGTACAAGATTGGTTAAAAACCCTAATTCGACAAGAATTAGCCTAGGGAGGACGAAAATGACCTAAATGTTCATCCAATGACACAAAAAACCTATTGGATGCACAAGATTGGTTAAAAACCTTAATTGGACAAGAATAAGCCTTGGGAGAACGAAAATGACCTAAATTTTCATCCATTGACACAAAACACCTATTGGATGCACAAGATTGGTTAAAAACCCTAATTGGACAAGAATTTGCCTAGGGAGGACAAAAATGACCTAATTGTTCATCCAATGATACAAAAACACCTATTGGATGCACAAAGTGGTTAGAAACCCTAATTGGACCAGATTAAGTTTAGGGAGGACGAAAATGACCTAAATGTTCATCCAATGACACAAAAACACCTATTGGATGCACAAGATTGGTTAGAAACCCTAATTAGACAAGAATAATCTTAGGGAGGTCGAAAATGACCTAATTGTTCATCCAATGACACAAACACAACTATTGGATGCACAAGATTAGTTAGAAACCCTAATTGGACAAGATTAAGTATAGGGAGGACGAAAATAACATAAATATTCATTCAATGACACAAAAACACCTATTGGATGCACAGGATTGGTTAAAAACCCTAATTGGACAAGAATTAGCCTAGGGAGGACGAAAATGACCTAAATGTTCATCCAATGACACAAAACACCTATTGGATGCACAATATTGGTTAAAAACCTTAATTGGACAAGAATAAGCCTTGGGAGAATGAAAATGACCTAAAGTTTCATCCATTGACACAAAACACCTATTGGATGCACAAGATTGGTTAAAAACCCTAATTGGACAAGAATTTGTCTAGGGAGGACGAAAATGACCTAAAATGTTCATCCAATGACACAAAACACCTATTGGATGCACAAGATTGGTTAAAAACCCTAATTAGACAAGAATTAGCCTAGGGAGGACGAAAATGACCTAATTGTTCATCCAATGATACAAAAACACCTATTGGATGCACAAAATTGGTTAGAAACCGTAATTGGACAAGATTAAGTGTAGGGAGGACGAAAATGACATAAATATTCATCTAATGACACAAAAACACCTATTGGATGCACAAGATTGGTTAAAAACCCTAATTGGACAAGATTAGGTGTAGGGAGGACGAAAATGACATAAATATTCATCCAATGAAACAAAAACACCTATTGGATGCACAAGATTGGTTAAAAACCCTAATTGAACAAGAATTAGCCTAGGGAGGACGAAAATAACATAAATGTTCATCCAATGACACAAAAACACCTATTGGAAGTACAAGATTGGTTAGAAACCCTAATTGGACAAGAATTAGCCTAGGGAGGACGAAAATGACGTAAACGTTCATCCAATGACACAAAAACACCTATTGGAATTACAAGATTGGTTAAAAACCCTAATTGGACAAGAATTAGCCTAGGGAGGACGAAAATGACCTAAATGTTCATCCAATGTCACAAAACACCTATTGGATGCACAACATTGCTTAAAAACCCTAATTGGACAAGAATTAGCCTAGGGAGGACGAAAATGACCTAAATATTCATCCAATGAGTGAAAAACACCTATTGGATACACAAGATTGGTTAAAATCCCTAATTGGACAAGAATAAGCCTAGGGAGAACGAAAATGACCTAAATTTTTATCCAATGACACAAAACACCTGTTGGATGCACAAGATTGGTTAAAAACCCCAATTGGACAAGAATTAGCCTACAGAGGACGAAAATGATCTAATTGTTCATCCAATGATACAAAAACACCTATTGGATGCACAAAATTGGTTAGAAACCCTAATTGGACAAGATTAAGTTTAGGGAGGACGAAAATGACCTAAATCCAATGACACAAACACATCTATTGGATGCACAAGATTGGTTAGAAACCCTAATTAGACAAGAATAAGCCTAGGGAGGTCGAAAATGACCTAATTGTTCATCCAATGACCCAAACACAACTATTGGATGTACAAGATTGCTTAAAAACCCTAATTAGACAAGATTAAGTGTAGGGAGGACGAAAATGACATAAATATTCATCCAATGACACAAAAACAACTATTGGATGCACAAGATTGGTTAAACACCGTAATTGGACAAGAATTAGCCTATGGAGGACGAAAATGATGTAAATGTTCATCCAACGACACAAAAACACCTATTGGAAGTACAAGATTGGTTAAAAACCCTAATTGGACAAGAATTAGCCTAGGGAGGACGAAAAAGACCTAAATGTTCATCCAATGACACAAAACAGATATTGGATGCACAAGATTGCTTAAAAACCCTAATTGGACAAGAATTAGCCTAGGGAGGACGAAAATGACCTAAATATTCATCCAATGACTGAAAAACACCTATTGGATGCACAAGATAGGTTAAAATCCCTAATTGGACAACAATAAGCCTAGGGAGATCGAAAATGACCTAAATTTTCATCCAATGACACAAAACACCTGTTGGATGCACAAGATTGGTTAAAAACCCCAATTGGACAAGAATTAGCCTAGGGAGGACGAAAATGATCTAATTGTTCATCCAATGATACAAAAACACCTATTGGATGCACAAGATTGGTTAGAAACCCTAATTAGACAAGAATAATCCTAGGGACGTCGAAAATGACCTAATTGTTCATCCAATGACACAAACACAACTATTGGATGCACAAGATTAGTTTGAAACCCTAATTGGACAAGATTAAGTATAGGGAGGACGAAAATAACATAAATATTCATCCAATGACACAAAAACACCTATTGGATGCACAAGATTGGTTAAAAACCCTAATTGGACAAGAATTAGCCTAGGGAGGACGAAAATGACCTAAATGTACATCCAATGACACAAAACACCTATTGGATGCACAAGATTGGTTAAAAACCTTAATTGGACAAGAATAAGCCTTGGGAGAACGAAAATGACCTAAATTTTCATCCATTGACACAAAACACCTATTGGATGCACAAGATTGGTTAAAAACCCTAATTGGACAAGAATTTGCCTAGGGAGGACGAAAATGACCTAATTGTTCATCCAATGATACAAAAACACCTATTGGATGCACAATATTGGTTAGAAACCCTAATTGGACAAGATTAAGTATAGGGAGGACGAAAATAACATAAATATTCATCCAATGACACAAAAACACCTATTGGATGCACAATATTGGTTAAAAACCCTAATTGGACAAGAATTAGCCTAGGGAGGACGAAAATGACCTAAATGTTCATCCAATGACACAAAACACCTATTGGATGCACAAGATTGGTTAAAAACCTTAATTGGACAAGAATAAGCCTTGGGAGAACAAAAATGACCTAAATTTTCATCCATTGACACAAAACACCTATTGGATGCATAAGATTGGTTAAAAATCCTAATTGGACAAGAATTTGCCTAGGGAGGACGAAAATGACCTAAAATGTTCATCCAAC
The DNA here is from genome assembly GCA_037974835.1 of Cicer judaicum. Lineage (NCBI taxonomy): Eukaryota > Viridiplantae > Streptophyta > Magnoliopsida > Fabales > Fabaceae > Cicer > Cicer judaicum. The sequence goes on along the minus strand of JBBPBS010001057.1, from coordinate 471,455 downwards.
GACAAGAATTAGCCTAGGGAGGACGAAAATGACGTAAATGTTCATCCAATGACACAAAAACACCTATTGGATGCACAAGATTAGTTAGAAACCCTAATTGGACAAGATTAAGTATAGGGAGGACGAAAATAACATAAATATTCATCCAATGACACAAAACACCTATTGGATGCACAAGATTGGTTAAACACCCTAATTGGACAAGAATTAGCCTAAGGAGGACGAAAATGACGTAAATGTTCATCCAACGACACAAAAACACCTATTGGAAGTACAAGATTGGTTAAAAACCCTAATTGGACAAGAATTACCCTAGGGAGGACGAAAATGATCTAAATGTTCATCCAATGACACAAAACACATATTGGATGCACAAGATTGCTTAAAAACCCTAATTGGACAAGAATTAGCCTAGGGAGGACGAAAATGACCTAAATATTCATCCAATGACTGAAAAACACCTATTGGATGCACAAGATTGGTTAAAATCCCTAATTGGACAAGAATAAGCCTAGGGAGAACGAAAATGACCGAAATTTTCATCCAATGACACAAAACACCTGTTGGATGCACAAGATTGGTTAAAAACCCCAATTGGACAAGAATTAGCCTAGGGAGGACGAAAATGATCTAATTGTTCATCCAATGACCCAAACACAACTATTGGATGCACAAGATTAGTTAGAAACCCTAATTGGACAAGATTAAGTATAGGGAGGACGAAAATAACATAAATATTCATCCAATGACACAAAAACACCTATTGGATGCACAATATTGGTTAAAAACCCTAATTGGACAAGAATTAGCCTAGGGAGGACGAAAATGACGTAAATGTTCATCCAATGACACAAAAACACCTATTGGAAGTACAAGATTGGTTAGAAACCCTAATTGGACAAGAATTAGCCTAGGGAGGACCAAAATGACCTAAATGTTCATCCAATGACACAAAACACCTATTGGATGCACAAGATTGGTTAGAAACCCTAATTGGACAAGATTAAGTTTACGGAGGACGAAAATGACCTAAAATGTTCATCCAATGACACAAAACACCTATTGGATGCACAAGATTGGTTAAAAACCCTAATTGGACAAGAATTAGCCTAGGGAGGACGAAAATGACCTAATTGTTCATCCAATGATACAAAAACACCTATTGGATGCACAAAATTGGTTAGAAACCCTAATTGGACAAGATTAAGTGTAGGGAGGACGAAAATGACATAAATATTCATGGAATCGTGTTTGATGCTTTTAGGCCTTATCGAGATGTCCTTGATGTGAACAGTAACATGGGAAATGAGACATTTGTTGAGGATGAGTTGCCTAACGAAGATGCAAAACGGTTTTATGACAAGTTGATATCCACCAACAAGCCCATCTACGAGGGGGCTACCCAATCAATGTTATCAATTTGTGTTCAACTTCTGGCAAATAGGTCTAATTGGCATGTTCCACAAAAAGGTATAGATTTTGTTACAAAAATGCTTAAAAGTGTATGTCCAGTGCCAACATGCTTGCCCGATAACTATTACCAAGCTACACAATTGGTTTCAAAGTTAGGGTTGAAGGTTGAGAAGATCGACTGTTGTAAGAAAGGATGTATGTTATATTACAAGGATGATAACAAGTTATCTGAGTGCAAAATTTGTCATTCTCCTAGGTTCATTCCACGTAGGACTGGTATGGGAAAATACAAAGATGTTCCAGCAAAAAGAATGTTTTATTTCCCTATCATTCCTAGATTACAAAGATTGTATGCATCAACAGAGTCTGCAACTGAAATGAGATGGCATCACGAGAATAAAGAGTTCAAATGTCCTTCGCCATCCGTCTGATGGAAAAGCGTGGAAACATTTTGACAATGTATATCCTGACTTTGCTAGTGACCCCCGAAATGTAAGGTTAGGTCTATGTTCAGATGGATTTACTCCTTATATTCAAGCGTCTGCTTCTCCATACTCCTGTTGGCCAGTTATACTCACTCCATACAATCTTCCCCCTGAAATGTGCATGACCAAACCATACTTATTTTTGACTTGTCTCATACCTAGACCTTCTAATCCCAAACAAAATATAGATGTCTACTTGCAACCATTGATTGATGATTTGCAACGATTGTGGTCCAACGGCATTTTGACCTATGATATATCCACAAAACAAAACTTCATCATGAAAGCATGCTTGATGTGGACAATTAATGATTTTCCCGCATATGGTATGTTATCTGGATGGGGAACACAAGGTAAGTTGGCATGTCCTCATTGTATGGAAAACACAAAAGCTTTCACTTTGAAATATGGCAGTAAGAATTCTTGGTTTGATTGTCAACGTCGATTCTTGCCAGCTAATCACTCTTTCAGAAGAAGTAAAAGAAGTTTTACAAAGAATAGGGATGAGAAAGACAGTGAACCTTACATTTACACAGGGCAAGAGATCTTGAAGGTGGTGAGTAATTTTCCAAAAGTGACTGAAATTGGTTGGAAAAAGAAATTGAACGGGTATGGAGTGGGTCATAATTGGAAAAAACGAAGTATTTTGTGGGATCTTCCATATTGGAAGGATAACTTGTTATGGCACAATCTCGATGTGATGCACATAGAGAAAAATGTCTTCCATAATATATTTAACACTGTTATGAATATTAAAGGTAAAACAAAGGATAATGAAAAGGCGAGAAAAGACTTGTCTTTATTATGCTTTCGCGGGGACTTGGAGATGCAAGTCTTATCTAACGGAAAGATGGGTAAACCAAAGGCAAATTACACTTTGACATCATCAGATGCCATGTTGGTTTGTAAATGGCTTAAGGATTTGAGAATGCCTTATGGCTATGCTTCAAACCTTGCTAGGTGTGCCGATGTTGAGAAGGGTACGATACATGCGATGAAGAGTCATGATTGTCATGTTTTCATGGAATGTTTACTCCCAATTGCATTTCATTCCTTGCCAGAATTTATTTGGAAACCATTAACCAAGCTAAGTCGATTCTTCAACGATCTTTGTTGCAATACATTGAGGTTGGACGACTTAGTTAAGTTGAATGATAATATTCCAATTATCATATGCAAGTTAGAAAGGATTTTTCCACCAGCTTTCTTCGACTCAATGGAGCATCTTCCAATACATCTTGCATATGAAGCAATGTTAGGTGGTCCAGTACATTATCGGTGGATGTATCCATTTGAAAGGTAACTTTTGTGGTTGATTTTTTAACAGATTACTAGGTTTATTATAACTTACTTAATAGACTTTTAATGATCAAATGTGCAGATGTATGGGAGTCTCAAAGCGAGCAGTGACAAACAAGGCTAGGGTTGAAGGCTCCATATGCGCTGACTATATACAACGCGAGACAACTTATTTTTGTTCTCAGTATTTCAAATCATTCAATTTGTTGCCGACCACAAATTTAAGTAATAATCGTCATTTAGAATGTGATGATCTCCAACCTTCACTATCCATCTTGCTGAAACGAGGTCGACCTAGTGGGAAGTCTGGAACACATTATCTAACAGATAACGAATGGAAATCTGCTCAAGTACACGTGTTGATTAATTGTGATGAAATTAAACCATATCTTGAGTAAGTGTTAATCATAATGCGTGGAAAATTATATTGATGCAAACCATAATACGTATTTACTTATGAAATATGTGATTGTTGACAGCTTATTCTTGGAGAATCACTCAATCAATGAAGAAGACGCATCTAGACGTATACATGCAGAGTTTCCCATATGGCTGAAAGGATATGTAAATAACGAGGCAAATGAAGTGACCAACAAAGACATAATAGCACTATCTTGTGGTCCTTCATCAATGGCAATATCTTGGAATATTTACTTTGTTAACGGGTACACGTTTCACACTAAGGCCTACAGCATTAATAAAAAGACAATCAATAGTGGGGTGCATGTAAGGGGTCTTACTAAAGGAGAAGAAGATGATTACTATGGCACGATCAACTATATCATAGAACTAGATTACTTTGGTCTGAAGGACAAGGTTGCATTATTTTATTGTGAATGGTTTGACCCAACAAAAAATAGGGGTACAAAGATTCATCCACAATATCAAATTGTTGATATTAAGATGGATAAATGTTATCGTCTTTATGATCCTTTCATCCTGGTGCAAAAAGCAAGACAAGTGTATTATGTCCCCTATCCAGAAATGTGTAGAGATAAGCGTGGATGGTGTGTGGCAATTACCACAAAACCAAGGGGTCACGTGGAGATTGACAACATAGAGGATGAAATGCCTTATCAGTCTGATGGGATGTCACATGTTCTACCAATTGCAGAAATAGAACCAATATCTTGTTTACGTGACAACTCACATGTAGATGTGTTTGAAGAGATTTTTGATTGAAGATTATAGTGAAGCGATTAAGGATAGTGATCGAACATATTACAATAATATTTTGTATTGCACAATATTAGAGTTTATTTTATGTATTTTGTATTACACTGTGTATTTTGTACTTAAGCAACTTGCTGATTCTGATAAATTGTTTATGTATTATGTATTTTGTGATCGAACATATTACAACTTGTTGATTTTGTATTATGTATTTTGATAAATTGTCTACTTAAACAACTTGTATTTTGATAAATTGTATTATGTATTTTGTATTGCATTGTTCATTTTGTATTTACGTGACATTTTTTATTTACTCTTTTTTACTTTATGACAACAGATGACTAACAAAGGTGGCGGTGATAAAGGAAAGGCCCATCCTACTAGGGGTAAACCAAAGATGTTGCGACCGGGTAAACTTAATGAGCAGCGGGATGTCATACGTCGCAACTTGTCTACCACTAGGCCACTTCATTGTTCGTCTCCACCCCCGTCTCAGCCTCCAACATCAACTAAGATTGTAGCACCTGCTGATACTATAACACCACCATGCCACTCGACACCATCTCCCATCCATGCCTCAACCCCTGAGGTATTTGTCTTTATGCCGACTCTAGGTTTAAGTATTCATACCATGAGTGCCTCTTCACAACATTCCCCACATGAAGCTTTGCTAGAGAAGAATGTGGAACAAACTTCCGATGGTCATGAGGATAGGGTGGAAATTGGGGACCACAACCAAGATGATGAGGAGGTGGGTCAAGGAAATGTTCCTCCTATCGTGCCTGTGAGAGATGATAACGGAAAAGTCATTATACGACCTTATGGTAAAGGGTAAGTTACAACAATGGTTTAGTTTCTTAATATTAGAAGCATAAGTATAGACACATTATTTATTTAATACTTTATTTCTTCAATACATTAATGCAGACTTACTCCTAGCAACGCAGTTGCAGATGCCATTAGGTATGCCATACAAAAACAATTTCGTGAGCCTATCTATGGTTGGAGTGCAACCACTGACATAATTAGACAAGATTGGTTTGAAAAGTTTGCGGTAAGCCTTTGAACATAATTATATGTTCAATTCATTTTTCTAGCATATATAGGGAGAATTGTGTAATCTGTTTTGTTGATAGTAGTTAGTACATATATACTTTATGTTATTCCCAGGAGAAGGTATCGTGGGATGCTTGTCATAATGATACTGTGAAACGTCTGTTTGAACAAAAGGCCGCTAAAAGACTATCAGATATGCTTACAAAGGTGAGGAAAAAAGGGACTCGACCTAGTTGGATAGGTGAGGAAGCTTGGACTGGTCTTCAAGCATATTGGGAAGGTACATCATTCAAGAACATCTCCAACCAAAATAAGACCAATCGAGCTTCAACAAGAGGCGGGGCTGTCCACACCTCAGGCCGTAAGGCTCATATTGATGTTGCGATTGAGCTCGTATGTATTAAATTTACATTTAATTAAAATTAATACAATCTAATGTTATGATTTCTAATTCTGAGTTGTGATCTAATAATCTTGATTTTAATTGTAGAGCAATAACCTTCAAAGAGATTTACTTCCAGATGAGTTATTTTTGACAACCCACAAGAGAAAAAATGGCGCATGGGTTGATAGTCCCGCAGAATCTACCTATGTATGTTCTTTATTTATGTAAATTCTTTATGCAAATTCTTTATATTACAAATCAACCAAAAAATAATATGATGTAATTTAGAAATTTGATCATATATTACGTTTATCAGGGAACATTTAAACAAAAGTTGAAGGAAGTACAAACACAAATTGGCGAAACAGGTGAAGAAAGTGGTAAAGAGGTAGATGGAGGGACAATACTTAAGTTATGGACTGAATCTGCAAGGGGTCGCACTCGTGGTCGAGTTTATGGTACGGGAGACTTATCCATTAACGTCCGACAGGGGTGTGTATCGCTTACACAACATTCCCAGAATCCTTCTAATTCTATGACTGGGATGTCTTTAGAAGCGAAGAGGGCAGCTAGAATTAGAGCTGAACAAATTGCTCAAGATGTAGTGGCCCAAGCTCAAGTGGCTACCAAGGTCGCTGAAGAGGCTAGGGAGCATTCAAAGAAGTTAGAGAATGATTTTGATGCATTAAAGCAATTTTTTGGAGATAAAATTGACGCTTTGCACTGTCAATCAGCTGGTGGATCATCTACTGCGAGTCATCCTCCTTCGCATCCTCATTACGATCATAATTTGGACGACGTGTCGCTTGACGAACCTTAATGTCATAGTTATGCTTACTTTTTGTAGTAATTGGTTGACAATTGTGTATTAGCTAACTTTGTTAAAGTTATTGTTCGATACTATTTGTTATTTTGTAGTTTCAGAACACATCATATTTTGTTATGTTATTTAATACTCTATGCATTTGTTATAATGTCAATGAATGACTTTTACTGTTTATTAGCAATCAATTATATTATTAAAAAAAAAATGAAATTCAACAAAGCAGGGCCTATAAAATTAAAAATAACAAATTAAATAAATTTGAACTTAGCGTCGGCCCACTGACGCTACTGTATAAATTTAGTTGCCTTTTATTTTGACTTTAGCGTCGGCCAGCTGACGCTACGAATTTGTTGACTAATGTTTGTTGACTATAGCGTCGGTCATCCGACACAAATATTTTGGCACCAGCTGACGTGGCAACTGACAATTTTAACGTCGGATGATTCAAATTTACATATAGCGTCGGCCAAGCCGACGCTACGATAGCGTCAGATGGTAATTGTCCGACGCTAAGAATTAACTTCGACCGTTTTAGCCTAGGCCCGACTCCGACGCTAATCCAACGCTAAATTGCCGTTAGTGTCGGCTTTTGCCCTATTAGCCTAGGCCCAACTCCGACGCTAATCCTGTTTTTCTAGTAGTGAAGAATAAGCCTAGGGAGGACGAAAATCACCTAATTATTCATCCAATGACACAAAGACGCCTATTGGATGCACAAGATTGGTTAAAAACCCTAATTGGACAAGATTAAGCCTAGGGAGGACGCAAATGACCTAAATGTTCATCCAATGACACAAAAACACCTATTGGATGCACAAGATTGGTTAGAAACCCTAATTGGACAAGATTAAGCCTAGGGAGGACGCAAATGACCTAAATGTTCATCCAATGACACAAAAACACCTATTGGATGCACAAGATTGGTTAGAAACACTAATTGGACAAGATTAAGCATTGGGAGGACGAAAATGATCTAAAGGTTTATCCAATGACACAAAAACACCTATTGGATGCACAAGATTGGTTAAAAATCCTAATTGGACAAGATTAAGTGTAGGGAGGACAAAAATGACCTAAATGTTCATCCAATGACACAACAATACGTATTGCATACACAAGATTGGTTAATAACCCTAATTGGACAAAAATTAGCCTAGGGAGGACGAAAATGACCTAATTGTTCATCCAATGACACAAAAACACCTATTGGATGCACAAGATTGGTTAAAAACCCTAATTGGACAAGAATAAGACTAGGGAGGACGAAAATGACCTAATTATTCATCCAATGACACAAACACACCTTTTGGATGCACAAGATTGGTTAGAAACCCCAATTGGACAAGAATAAGCCTAGGGAGGTCGAAAATGACCTAATTATTCATCCAATGACACAAACACAACTATTGGTTGCACAAGATTGGTTAAAAATCCTAATTGGACAAGAATTAGCCTAGGGAGGACGAAAATGACCTAATTGTTCATCCAATGACACAATAACACCTATTGGTTGCACAAGATTGGTTAAAAACCCTAATTGGACAAGAATAAGCCTAGAGAAGACGAAAATGACCTAATTATTCATCCAATTACACAAAAACACCTATTGGATGCACAAGATTGGTTAAAAACCCTAATTGGACAAGAATAAGTCTAGGAAGGACGAAAAGGACCTAATTATTCATCGAATGACACAAAGACGCCTATTGGATGCACAAGATTGGTTAGAAACCCTAATTGGACAAGAATAAGCCTAGGGAGGTTGAAAATGACCTAAATGTTCATCCAATGACACAAAAATACCTATTGGATGCACAAGATTTATTAGAAACCAAAATTGGACAAGATTAAGCATAAGCAGGACGAAAATGACCTTAATGTTCATCCAATTACACAAAAACACCTATTGGATGCAGAAGATTGGTTAAAAACTCTAATTGGACAAGATTAAGTGTAGGGAGCACGAAAATGACCTAAATGTTCATCCAATGACACATAAACACCTAGTGGATGCTCAAGATCGGTTAGAAACCCTAATTGGACAAGAATAAGCCTAGGGAGGTCGAAAATGACCTAATTGTTCATCCTATAACACAAACAAACCTATTGGATACACAAGATTGGTTAGAAACCCTAATTGGACAAGAATAAGCCTAGGGAGGTCGAAAATGACCTAATTGTTCATCCAATGACACAAATACAACTATTTGATGCACAAGAATGGTTAGAAACCCTAATTGGACAAGCATAAGCCTTGGGAGGATGAAAATGACCTAAATGTTAATCCAATGACACAAAAACACCTATTGGATACACAAGATTGATTAAAAACCCTAATTGGACAATATTAAGTGAAGGGAGGACGAAAATGACCTAAATGTTCATCGAATGACACAAAAACACGTATTGGATGCACAAGATTTGTTAAAAATCCAAATGGGAGAAGAATTAGCCTAGGGAGGACGAAAATGACCTATGACCTAATTGTTCATCCAATGATACAAAAACACCTATTGGATGCACAAAATTGGTTAGAAACCCTAATTGGACAAGATTAAGTGTAGGGAGAACGAAAATGACCTAAATGTTCATCCAATGAAACAAAACACCTATTGGATGCACAAGATTGGTTAGAAACCCTGATTGGACAAGATTAAGTTTAGGGAGGACGAAAATGACCTAAAACGTTCATCCAATGACACAAAACACCTATTGGATGAACAAGATTGCTTAAAAACCCTAACTGGACAAGAATTAGCCTATGGAGGACGAAAATGACCTAATTGCTCATCCAATGACAGAAAAAAAACCTATTGGATGCACATGATTGGTTAGAAACCCTAATTGGACAAGATTAAGTTTAGGGAGGACGAAAATGACCTAAATGTTCATCCAATCACACAAAACACCTATTGGATGCACAAGTTTAGTTAAAAACCCTAATTGGACAAGATTAAGTGTAAGGAGGACGAAAATGACATAAATATTCATCCAATGACACAAAACACCTATTGGATACACAAGATTTGTTAGAAACCCTAATTGGACAAGATTAAGTTTAGGGAGGACGAAAATGACCTAAAATGTTCATCCAATGACACAAAAACACCTATTGGATGCACAAGATTGGTGAAAAACCCTAATTGGACAAGAATAAGCCTAGGGAGAACGAAAATGACCTAAATTTTCATCCATTGACACAAAACACCTATTGGATGCACAAGATTGGTTAAAAACCCTAATTGGACAAGAATTAGCCTAGGGAGGACGAAAATGACCTAATTATTCATCCAATGATACAAAAACACCTATTGGATGCACAATATTGGTTAGAAACCCTAATTGGACAAGATTAAGTTTAGGGAGGACGAAAATGAGCTAAAATGTTCATCCAATGACACAAAACACCTATTGGATGCACAAGATTGGTTAAAAACCCTAATTGGACAAGATTAAGTGTAAGGAGGACGAAAATGACATAAATATTCATCCAATGACACAAAAACACCTATTGGATGCACAAGATTGGTTAAAAACCCTAATTGGACAAGAATTAGCCTAGGTTGGAAGAAAATGACGTAAATGTTCATCCAATGACACAAAAACACCTATTGGAAGTACAAGATTGGTTAGAAACCCTAATTGGACAAGAATTAGCCTAGGGATGACGAAAATGACCTAAATGTTCATCCAATGACACAAAACACCTATTGGATGCACAAGATTGGTTAAAAACTCTAATTGGACAAGAATTAGCCTAGGGATACGAAAATGACCTAAATGTTCATCGAATGACACAAAAACATCTATTGGATGCACAAGATTGCTTAAAAACCCTAATTGGACAAGATTAAGTGTAGGGAGGACGAAAATGACATAAATATTCATCCAATGACACAAAAACAACTATTGGATGCACAAGATTGGTTAAAAACCCTAATTGGACAAGAATTAGCCTAGGGAGGACGAAAATGACGTAAATGTTCATCCAACGACACAAAAACACCTATTGGAAGTACAAGATTGGTTAGAAACCCTAATTTGACAAGAATTAGCCTAGGGAGGACGAAAATGAGCTAAATGTTCATCCAATGACACAAAACACCTATTGGATGCACAAGATTGCTTAAAAACCCTAATTGGACAAGAATTAGCCTAGGGAGGACGAAAATGACCTAAATGTTCATCCAATGACCCAAAAAAACCTATTGGATGCACATGATTGGTTAGAAACCCTAATTGGACAAGATTAAGTTTAGGGAGGACGAAAATGACCTAAATGTTCATCCAATGACAGAAAACACCTATTGGATACACAAGATTTGTTAGAAACCCTAATTGGACAAGATTAAGTTTAGGGAGGACGAAAATGACCTAAAATGTTCATCCAATGACACAAAAACACCTATTGGATGCACAAGATTGGTGAAAAACCCTAATTGGACAAGAATAAGCCTAGGGAGAACGAAAATGACCTAAATTTTCATCCATTGACACAAAACACCTATTGGATGCACAAGTTTAGTTAAAAACCCTAATTGGACAAGATTAAGTGTAAGGAGGACGAAAATGACATAAATATTCATCCAATGACACAAAACACCTATTGGATACACAAGATTTGTTAGAAACCCTAATTGGACAAGATTAAGTTTAGGGAGGACGAAAATGACCTAAAATGTTCATCCAATGACACAAAAACACCTATTGGATGCACAAGATTGGTGAAAAACCCTAATTGGACAAGAATAAGCCTAGGGAGAACGAAAATGACCTAAATTTTCATCCATTGACACAAAACACCTATTGGATGCACAAGATTGGTTAAAAACCCTAATTGGACAAGAATTAGCCTAGAGAGGACAAATATGACCTAAATGTTCATCCAATGACACAAAAATACGTATTGCATACACAAGATTGGTTAAAAACCCTAATTGGACAAGAATTAGCCTAGGAAGGACGAAAATGACCTAATTGTTCATCCAATGACACAAAAACACCTATTGGATGCACAAGATTGGTTAAAAACCCTAATTGGACAAGAATAAGCCTAGGGAAGACGAAAATGACCTAATTATTCATCCAATCACACAAAGACGCCTATTGGATGCACAAGATTTGTTAAAAACCCTAATTGGACAAGAATAAGCCTAGGAAGGACGAAAATGACCTAATTGTTCATCCAATGACACAAACACACCTTTTGGATGCACAAGATTGGTTAGAAACCCCAATTGGACAAGAATAAGCCTAGGGAGGTCGAAAATGACCTAATTGTTCATCCAATGACACAATAACACCTATTGGTTGCACAAGATTGGTTAAAAACCCTAATTGGACAAGAATAAGCCTAGGGAAGACGAAAATGACCTAATTATTCATCCAATGACACAAAGACGCCTATTGGATGCACAAGATTTGTTAAAAACCCTAATTGGACAAGAATAAGTCTAGGAAGGACGAAAAGGACCTAATTATTCATCCAATGACACAAAAACGCGTATTGGATGCACAAGATTGGTTAAAAACCCTAATTGGACAAGAATAAGCCTAGGGAGGACGAAAATGACCTAATTATTCATCCAATGACACAAAGACGCCTATTGGATGCACAAGATTGGTTAGAAACCCTAATTGGACAAGAATAAGCCTAGGGAGGTTGAAAATGACCTAATTGTTCATCCTATGACACAAACAAACCTATTGGATACACAAGATTGGTTAGAAACCTTAATTGGACAAGAATAAGCCACGGGCGGTCGAAAATGACCTAATTGTTCATCCAATGACACAAATACAACTATTTGATGCACAAGATTGGTTAGAAACACCTATTGGATGCACTGATTGATTAAAAACACCTATTGGACAACATTAAGTGAAGGGAGGACGAAAATGACCTAAATGTTCATCGAATGACACAAAATCACGTATTCGATGCACAAGATTTGTTAAAAATCCAAATGGGCGAAGAATTAGCCAAGAAAGGACGAAAATTACCTAATTGTTCATCCAATGACACAAAAATACCTATTGGATGCACAAGATTTCTTAAAAACCCTAATTGGACAAGAATAAGTCTAGGAAGGACGAAAAGGACCTAATTATTCATCCAATGACACAAAGACGCCTATTGGATGCACAAGATTGGTTAGAAACCCTAATTGGACAAGAATAAGCCTAGGGAGGTTGAAAATGACCTAAATGTTCATCTAATGACACAAAAAAACCTATTGGATGCACAAGATTTATTAGAAACCAAAATTGGACAAGATTAAGCATAAGCAGGACGAAAATGACCTTAATGGTCATCCAATTACACAAAAACACCTATTTGATGCACAAGATTGGTTAAAAACCCTAATTGGACAAGAATAAGTCTAGGAAGGACGAAAAGGACCTAATTATTCATCCAATGACACAAAGACGCCTATTAGGTGCACAAGATTGGTTAGAAACCCTAATTGGACAAGAATAAGCCTAGGGAGGTTGAAAATGACCTAAATGTTCATCCAATGACACAAAAATACCTATTGGATGCACAAGATTTATTAGAAACCAAAATTGGACAACATTAAGCATAAGCAGGACGAAAATGACCTTAATGTTCATCCAATTACACAAAAACACATAAACAGAAGATTGGTTAAAAACTCTAATTGGACAAGATTAAGTGTAGGGAGGACGAAAATGACCTAAATGTTCATCCAATGACACATAAACACCTAGTGGATGCTCAAGATTGGTTAGAAACCCTAATTGGACAAGAATAAGCCTAGGGAGGTCGAAAATGACCTAATTGTTCATCCTCTAACACAAACAAACCTATTGGATACACAAGATTGGTTAGAAACCCTAATTGGACAAGAATAACCCTAGGGAGGTCGAAAATGACCTAATTGTTCATCCAATGACACAAATACAACTATTTGGTGCACAAGATTGGTTAGAAACCCTAATTGGACAAGCATAAGCCTTGGGAGGATGAAAATGACCTAAATGTTAATCCAATGACACAAAAACACCTATTGGATACACAAGATTGATTAAAAACCCTAATTGGACAATATTAAGTGAAGGGAGGACGAAAATGACCTAAATGTTCATCGAATGACACAAAAACACGTATTGGATGCACAAGATTTGTTAAAAATCCAAATGGGAGAAGAATTAGCCTAGGGAGGACGAAAATGACCTATGACCTAATTGTTCATCCAATGATACAAAAACACCTATTGGATGCACAAAATTGGTTAGAAACCCTAATTGGACAAGATTAAGTGTAGGGAGGACGAAAATGACATAAATATTCATCCAATGACACAAAAACACCTATTGGATGCACAAGATTGGTTAAAAACCCTAATTGGACAAGATTAACTGTAGGGAGAACGAAAATGACATAAATATTCATCCAATGACACAAAAACACCTATTGGATGCACAAGATTGGTTAAAAACCCTAATTGGACAAGAATTAGCCTAGGGAGGACGAAAATGACCTAAATGTTCATCAAATGATACAAAAACACCTATTGGAAGTACAAGATTGGTTAGAAACCCTAATTGGACAAGAATTAGCCTAGGGAAGACGAAAATGACCTAAATGTTCATCCAATGACACAAAAACACCTATTGGATGCACAAGATTGGTTAAAAACCCTAATTGGACAAGAATAAGCCTAGGGAGAACGAAAATGACCTAAATTTTCATCCATTGACACAAAACACCTATTGGATGCACAAGATTGGTTAAAAACCCTAATTGGACAAGAATTAGCCTAGGGAGGACGAAAATGACCTAATTGTTCATCCAATGATACAAAAACACCTATTGGATGCACAATATTGGTTAGAAACCCTAATTGGACAAGATTAAGTTTAGGGAGGACGAAAATGACCTAAATGTTCATCCAATGACACAAAACACCTATTGGATGCACAAGATTGCTTAGAAACCCTGATTGGACAAGATTAAGTTTAGGGAGGACGAAAATGACATAAATATTCATCCAATGACACAAAAACACCTATTGGATGCACAAGATTGGTTAAAAACCTTAATTGGACAAGATTAAGTGTAGGGAGTACGAAAATGACAAAAATATTCATCCAATGACACAAAAACACCTATTCGATGCACAAGATTGGTTAAAAACCCTAATTGGACAAGAATTAGCCTAGGGAGGACGAAAATGACCTAAATGTTCATCAAATGATACAAAAACACCTATTGGAAATACAAGATTGGTTAGAAACCCTAATTGGACAAGAATTAGACTAGGGAAGACGAAAATGACCTAAATGTTCATCCAATGGCACAAAAACACCTATTGGATGCACAAGATTGGTTAAAAACCCTAATTGGACAAGAATAAGCCTAGGGAGAACGAAAATGACCTAAATTTTCATCCATTGACACAAAACAGCTATTGGATGCACAAGATTGGTTAAAAACCCTAATTGGACAAGAATTAGCCTAGGGAGGACGAAAATGACCTAATTGTTCATCCAATGATACAAAAACACCTATTGGATGCACAAGATTGGTTAGAAACCTTGATTGGACAAGATTAAGTTTAGGGAGGACGAAAATGACCTAAAATGTTCATCCAATGACACAAAACACCTATTGGATGCACAAGATTGGTTAAAAACCCTAATTAGACAAGAAATAGCCTAGGGAGGACGAAAATGACCTAATTGTTCATCCAATGATACAAAAACACCTATTGGATGCACAAAATTGGTTAGAAACCCTAATTGGACAAGATTAAGTGTAGGGAGGACGAAAATGACATAAAAATTCATCCAATGACACAAAAACACCTATTGGATGCACAAGATTGGTTAAAAACCCTAATTGGACAAGATTAAGTGTAGGGAGTACGAAAATGACATAAATATTCATCCAATGACACAAAAACACCTATTGGATTCACAAGATTGGTTAAAAACCCTAATTGGACAAGATTAAGTGTAGGGAGGACGAAAATGACATAAAAATTCATCCAATGACACAAAAACACCTATTGGATGCACAAGATTGGTTAAAAACCCTAATTGGACAAGATTAAGTGTAGGGAGTAAGAAAATGACATAAATATTCATCGAATGACACAAAAAAACCTATTGGATGCACAAGATTTGTTAAAAATCCAAATGGGAGAAGAATTAGCCTAGGTAGGACGAAAATGACCTATGACCTAATTGTTCATCCAATGATACAAAAACACCTATTGGATGCACAAAATTGGTTAGAAACCCTAATTGGACAACATTTAAGTGTAGGGAGGACGAAAATGACATAAATATTCATCCAATGACACAAAAACACCTATTGGATGCACAAGATTGGTTAAAAACCCTAATTGACAAGATTAACTGTAGGGAGTACGAAAATGACATAAATATTCATCCAATGACACAAAAACACCTATTGGATGCACAAGATTGGTTAAAAACCCTAATTGGACAAGAATTAGCCTAGGGAGGACGAAAATGACCTAAATGTTCATCAAATGATACAAAAACACCTATTGGAAGTACAAGATTGGTTAGAAACCCTAATTGGACAAGAATTAGCCTAGGGAAGACGAAAATGACCTAAATGTTCATCCAATGACACAAAAACACCTATTGGATGCACAAGATTGGTTAAAAACCCTAATTGGACAAGAATAAGCCTAGGGAGAACGAAAATGACCTAAATTTTCATCCATTGACACAAAACAGCTATTGGATGCACAAGATTGGTTAAAAACCCTAATTGGACAAGAATTAGCCTAGGGAGGACGAAAATGACCTAATTGTTCATCCAATGATACAAAAACACCTATTGGATGCACAAGATTGGTTAGAAACCTTGATTGGACAAGATTAAGTTTAGGGAGGACGAAAATGACCTAAAACGTTCATCCAATGACACAAAACACCTATTGGATGCACAAGATTGGTTAAAAACCCTAATTAGACAAGAAATAGCCTAGGGAGGACGAAAATGACCTAATTGTTCATCCAATGATACAAAAACACCTATTGGATGCACAAAATTCGTTAGAAACCCTAATTGGACAAGAATTAGCCTAGCGAGGACGAAAATGACCTAAAATGTTCATCCAATGACACAAAACACCTATTGGATGCACAAGATTGGTTAAAAACCCTAATTGGACAAGAATTAGCCTAGGGAGGACGAAAATGACCTAAATGTTCATCCAATGACACAAAAACACCTATTGGATGCACAAGATTGGTGAAAAACCCTAATTGGACAAGAATAAGCCTAGGGAGAACGAAAATGACCTAAAATGTTCATCCAATGACACAAAACACCTATTGGATGCACAAGATTGGTTAAAAACCCTAATTAGACAAGAAATAGCCTAGGGAGGACGAAAATGACCTAATTGTTCATCCAATGATACAAAAACACCTATTGGATGCACAAAATTGGTTAGAAACCCTAATTGGACAAGATTAAGTGTAGGGAGGACGAAAATGACATAAAAATTCATCCAATGACACAAAAACACCTATTGGATGCACAAGATTGGTTAAAAACCCTAATTGGACAAGATTAAGTGTAGGGAGTACGAAAATGACATAAATATTCATCCAATGACACAAAAACACCTATTGGATTCACAAGATTGGTTAAAAACCCTAATTGGACAAGATTAAGTGTAGGGAGGACGAAAATGACATAAAAATTCATCCAATGACACAAAAACACCTATTGGATGCACAAGATTGGTTAAAAACCCTAATTGGACAAGATTAAGTGTAGGGAGTAAGAAAATGACATAAATATTCATCGAATGACACAAAAAAACCTATTGGATGCACAAGATTTGTTAAAAATCCAAATGGGAGAAGAATTAGCCTAGGTAGGACGAAAATGACCTATGACCTAATTGTTCATCCAATGATACAAAAACACCTATTGGATGCACAAAATTGGTTAGAAACCCTAATTGGACAACATTTAAGTGTAGGGAGGACGAAAATGACATAAATATTCATCCAATGACACAAAAACACCTATTGGATGCACAAGATTGGTTAAAAACCCTAATTGGACAAGAATTAGCCTAGGGAGGACGAAAATAACCTCAATGTTCATCAAATGATACAAAAACACCTATTGGAAATACAAGATTCGTTAGAAACCCTAATTGGACAAGAATTAGACTAGGGAAGACGAAAATGACCTAAATGTTCATCCAATGGCACAAAAACACCTATTGGATGCACAAGATTGGTTAAAAACCCTAATTGGACAAGAATAAGCCTAGGGAGAACGAAAATGACCTAAATTTTCATCCATTGACACAAAACAGCTATTGGATGCACAAGATTGGTTAAAAACCCTAATTGGACAAGAATTAGCCTAGGGAGGACGAAAATGACCTAATTGTTCATCCAATGATACAAAAACACCTATTGGATGCACAAGATTGGTTAGAAACCTTGATTGGACAAGATTAAGTTTAGGGAGGACGAAAATGACCTAAAACGTTCATCCAATGACACAAAACACCTATTGGATGCACAAGATTGGTTAAAAACCCTAATTAGACAAGAAATAGCCTAGGGAGGACGAAAATGACCTAATTGTTCATCCAATGATACAAAAACACCTATTGGATGCACAAAATTGGTTAGAAACCCTAATTGGACAAGATTAAGTGTAGGGAGTACGAAAATGACATAAATATTCATCCAATGACACAAAAACACCTATTGGATTCACAAGATTGGTTAAAAACCCTAATTGGACAAGATTAAGTGTAGGGAGGACGAAAATGACATAAAAATTCATCCAATGACACAAAAACACCTATTGGATGCACAAGATTGGTTAAAAACCCTAATTGGACAAGATTAAGTGTAGGGAGTACGAAAATGACATAAATATTCATCGAATGACACAAAAAAACCTATTGGATGCACAAGATTTGTTAAAAATCCAAATGGGAGAAGAATTAGCCTAGGTAGGACGAAAATGACCTATGACCTAATTGTTCATCCAATGATACAAAAACACCTATTGGATGCACAAAATTGGTTAGAAACCCTAATTGGACAACATTTAAGTGTAGGGAGGACGAAAATGACATAAATATTCATCCAATGACACAAAAACACCTATTGGATGCACAAGATTGGTTAAAAACCCTAATTGACAAGATTAACTGTAGGGAGTACGAAAATGACATAAATATTCATCCAATGACACAAAAACACCTATTGGATGCACAAGATTGGTTAAAAACCCTAATTGGACAAGAATTAGCCTAGGGAGGACGAAAATGACCTAAATGTTCATCAAATGATACAAAAACACCTATTGGAAGTACAAGATTGGTTAGAAACCCTAATTGGACAAGAATTAGCCTAGGGAAGACGAAAATGACCTAAATGTTCATCCAATGACACAAAAACACCTATTGGATGCACAAGATTGGTTAAAAACCCTAATTGGACAAGAATAAGCCTAGGGAGAACGAAAATGACCTAAATTTTCATCCATTGACACAAAACAGCTATTGGATGCACAAGATTGGTTAAAAACCCTAATTGGACAAGAATTAGCCTAGGGAGGACGAAAATGACCTAATTGTTCATCCAATGATACAAAAACACCTATTGGATGCACAAGATTGGTTAGAAACCTTGATTGGACAAGATTAAGTTTAGGGAGGACGAAAATGACCTAAAACGTTCATCCAATGACACAAAACACCTATTGGATGCACAAGATTGGTTAAAAACCCTAATTAGACAAGAAATAGCCTAGGGAGGACGAAAATGACCTAATTGTTCATCCAATGATACAAAAACACCTATTGGATGCACAAAATTGGTTAGAAACCCTAATTGGACAAGATTAAGTGTAGGGAGAACGAAAATGACATAAATATTCATCCAATGACACAAAAACACCTATTGGATGCACAATATTGGTTGGAAACCCTAATTGGACAAGATTAAGTTTATTGAGGACGAAAATGACCTAAATGTTCATCCAATGACACAAAACACCTATTGGATGCACAAGATTGGTTAGAAACCCTGATTGGACAAGATTAAGTTTTGGGAGGACGAAAATGACATAAATATTCATCCAATGACACAAAAACACCTATTGGATGCACAAGATTGGTTAAAAGCCCTAATTGGACAAGATTAAGTGTAGGGAGTACGAAAATGACATAAATATTCATCCAATGACACAAAAACACCTATTGGATGCACAAGATTGGTTAAAAACCCTAATTGGACAAGAATTAGCCTAGGGAGGACGAAAATGACCTAAATGTTCATCAAATGATACAAAAACACCTATTGGAAGTACAAGATTGGTTAGAAACCCTAATTGGACAAGAATTAGACTAGGGAAGACGAAAATGACCTAAATGTTCATCCAATGACACAAAAACACCTATTGGATGCACAAGATTGGTTAAAAACCCTAATTGGACAAGAATAAGCCTAGGGAGAACGAAAATGACCCAAATTTTCATCCATTGACACAAAACAGCTATTGGATGCACAAGATTGGTTAAAAACCCTAATTGGACAAGAATTAGCCTAGGGTGGACGAAAATGACCTAATTGTTCATCCAATGATACAAAAACACCTATTGGATGCACAATATTGGTTAGAAACCCTAATTGGACAAGATTAAGTTTAGGGAGGACGAAAATGACCTAAATGTTCATCCAATGAAACAAAACACCTATTGGATGCACAAGATTGGTTAGAAACCCTGATTCGACAAGATTAAGTTTAGGGAGGACGAAAATGACCTAAAACGTCCATCCAATGACACAAAACACCTATTGGATGCACAAGATTGGTTAAAAACCCTAATTAGACAAGAAATAGCCTAGGGAGGACGAAAATGACCTAATTGTTCATCCAATGATACAAAAACACCTATTGGATGCACAAAATTGGTTAGAAACCCTAATTGGACAAGATTAAGTGTAGGGAGAACGAAAATGACATAAATATTCATCCAATGACACAAAAACACCTATTGGATGCACAAGATTGGTTAAAAACCCTAATTGGACAAGATTAAGTGTAAGGAGGACGAAAATGACATAAATATTCATCCAATGACACAAAACACCTATTGGATACACAAGATTTGTTAGAAACCCAAATTGGACAAGATTAAGTTTAGGGAGGACGAAAATGACCTAAAATGTTCATCCAATGACACAAAAACACCTATTGGATGCACAAGATTGATGAAAAACCCTAATTGGACAAGAATAAGCCTAGGGAGAACGAAAATGACCTAAATTTTCATCCATTGACACAAAACACCTATTGGATGCACAAGATTGGTTAAAAACCCTAATTTGACAAGAATTAGCCTAGAGAGGACAAAAATGACCTAAATGTTCATCCAATGACACAAAAATACGTATTGCATACACAAGATTGGTTAAAAACCCTAATTGGACAAGAATTAGCCTAGGGAGGACGAAAATGACCTAATTGTTCATCCAATGACACAAAAACACCTATTGGATGCACAAGATTGGTTAAAAACCCTAATTGGACAAGAATAAGACTAGGGAGGAAGAAAATGACTTAATTATTCATCCAATGACACAAACACACCTTATGGATGCACAAGATTGGTTAGAAACCCCAATTGGACAAGAATAAGCCTAGGGAGGTCGAAAATGACCTAATTATTCATCCAATGACACAAACACAACTATTGGTTGCACAAGATTGGTTAAAAACCCTAATTGGACAAGAATTAGCCTAGGGAGGACGAAAATGACCTAATTGTTCATCCAATGACACAATAACACCTATTGGTTGCACAAGATTGGTTAAAAACCCTATTTGGACAAGAATAAGTCTAGGGAAGACGAAAATGACCTAATTATTCATCCAATGACACAAAGACGCCTATTGGATGCACAAGATTTGTTAAAAACCCTAATTGGACAAGAATAAGTCTAGGAAGGCCGAAAAGGACCTAATTATTCATCCAATGACACAAAAACGCGTATTGGATGCACAAGATTGGTTAAATACCCTAATTGGACAAGAATTAGCCTAGGGATACGAAAATGACCTAAATTTTCATCCATTGACACAAAACACCTATTGGATGCACAAGATTGGTTAAAAACCCTAATTGGACAAGAATTAGCCTAGGGAGGACGAAAATGACCTAATTGTTCATCCAATGATACAAAAACACCTATTGGATGCACAATATTGGTTAGAAACCCTAATTGGACAAGATTAAGTTTAGGGAGGACGAAAATGACCTAAATGTTCATCCAATGACACAAAACACCTATTGGATGCACAAGATTGGTTAGAAACCCTGATTGGACAAGATTAAGTTTAGGGAGGACGAAAATGACATAAATATTCATCCAATGACACAAAAACACCTATTGGATGCACAAGATTGGTTAAAAACCTTAATTGGACAAGAATAAGTGTAGGGAGTACGAAAATGACAAAAATATTCATCCAATGACACAAAAACACCTATTCGATGCACAAGATTGGTTAAAAACCCTTATTGGACAAGAATTAGCCTAGGGAGGACGAAAATGACCTAAATGTTCATCAAATGATACAAAAACACCTATTGGAAATACAAGATTGGTTAGAAACCCTAATTGGACAAGAATAAGCCTAGGGCGGTCGAAAATGACCTAATTGTTCATCCAATGACACAAATACAACTATTTGATGCACAAGATTGGTTAGAAAACCTAATTGGACAAGCATAAGCCTTGGGAGGATGAAAATGACCTATATGTTAATCCAATGACACAAAAACACCTATTGGATGCACTGATTGATTAAAAACCCTAGTTGGACAACATTAAGTGAAGGGAGGACGTAAAAGACCTAAATGTTCATCGAATGACACAAAAACACGTATTGGATGCACAAGATTTGTTAAAAATCCAAATGGGAGAAGAATTAGCCTAGGGAGGACGAAAATGACCTAATTGTTCATCCAATGACACAAAAACACCTATTGGATGCACAAGATTTGTTAAAAACCCGAATTGGACAAGAATAAGTCTAGGAAGGAAGAAAAGGACCTAAATTGTCATCCAATTACACAAAAACACCTATTGGATGCACAAGATTGGTTAAAAACCCTAATTGGACAAGAATAAGTCTAGGAAGGACGAAAAGGACCTAATTATTCATCCAATGACACATAAACACCTAGTGGATGCTCAAGATTGGTTAGAAACCCTAATTGGACAAGAATAAGCCTAGGGAGGTCGAAAATGACCTAATTGTTCATCCTATAACACAAGCAAACCTATTGGATACACAAGATTGGTTAGAAACCCTAATTGGACAAGAATAAGCCTAGGGAGGTCGAAAATGACCTAATTGTTCATCCAATGACACAAATACAACTATTTGATGCACAAGATTGGTTAGAAACCCTAATTGGACAAGCATAAGCCTTGGGAGGATGAAAATGACCTAAATGTTAATCCAATGACACAAAAACACCTATTGGATACACAAGATTGATTAAAAACCCTAATTGGACAATATTAAGTGAAGGGAGGACGAAAATGACCTAAATGTTCATCGAATGACACAAAAACACGTATTGGATGCACAAGATTTGTTAAAAATCCAAATGGGAGAAGAATTAGCCTAGGGAGGACGAAAATGACCTATGACGTAATTGTTCATCCAATGATACAAAAACACCTATTGGATGCACAAAATTGGTTAGAAACCCTAATTGGACAAGATTAAGTGTAGGGAGGACGAAAATGACATAAATACTCATCCAATGACACAAAAACACCTATTGGATGCACAAGATTGGTTAAAAACCCTAATTGGACAAGATTAAGTGTAGGGAGTACGAAAATGACATAAATATTCATCCAATGACACAAAAACACCTATTGGATGCACAAGATTGGTTAAAAACCCTAATTGGACAAGAATTAGCCTAGGGAGGACGAAAATGACCTAATTGTTCATCCAATGATACAAAAACACCTATTGGATGCACAATATTGGTTAGAAACCCTAATTGGACAAGATTAAGTTTAGGGAGGACGAAAATGACCTAAATGTTCATCCAATGACACAAAACACCTATTGGATACACAAGATTTGTTAGAAACCTTAATTGGACAAGATTAAGTTTAGGGAGGACGAAAATGACCTAAAATGTTAATCCAATGACACAAAACACCTATTGGATGCACAAGATTGGTTAAAAACCCTAATTGGACAAGAATTAGCCTAGGGAGGACGAAAATGACCTAAATGTTCATCCAATGACACAAAAACACCTATTGGATGCACAAGATTGGTTAAAAACCCTAATTGGACAAGAATTAGCCTAGGGAGGACGAAAATGACCTAAATGTTCATCCAATGACAGAAAACACCTATTGGATACACAAGATTTGTTAGAAACCCTAATTGGACAAGATTAAGTTTAGGGAGGACGAAAATGACCTAAAATGTTCATCCAATGACACAAAAACACCTATTGGATGCACAAGATTGGTGAAAAACCCTAATTGGACAAGAATAAGCCTAGGGAGAACGAAAATGACCTAAATTTTCATCCATTGACACAAAACACCTATTGGATGGACAAGATTGGTTAAAAACCCTAATTGGACAAGATTAAGTGTAGGGAGGACAAAAATGACCTAAATGTTCATCCAATGACACAAAAATACGTATTGCACACACAAGATTGGTTAAAAACCCTAATTGGACAAGAATTAGCCTAGGGAGGACGAAAATGACCTAATTGTTCATCCAATGACACAAAAACACCTATTGGATGCACAAGATTGGTTAAAAACCCTAATTGGACAAGAATTAGCCTAGGGAGGACGAAAATGACCTAAATGTTCATCCAATGACAGAAAACACCTATTGGATACACAAGATTTGTTAGAAACCCTAATTGGACAAGATTAAGTTTAGGGACGACGAAAATGACCTAAAATGTTCATCCAATGACACAAAACACCTATTGGATGCACAAGATTGGTTAAAAACCCTAATTGGACAAGAATTAGCCTAGGGAGGACAAAAATGACCTAATTGTTCATCCAATGACACAAAAAAACCTACTGGATGCACATGATTTGTTAGAAACCCTAATTGGACAAGATTAAGTTTAGGGACGACGAAAATGACCTAAATGTTCATCCAATGATACAAAAACACCTATTGGATGCACAAAATTGGTTAGAAACCCTAATTGGACAAGATTAAGTGTAGGGAGGACGAAAATGACATAAAAATTCATCCAATGACACAAAAACACCTATTGGATGCACAAGATTGGTTAAAAACCCTAATTGGACAAGAATTAGCCTAGGTTGGACGAAAATGACGTAAATGTTCATCCAACGACACAAAAACACCTATTGGAAGTACAAGATTGGTTAGAAACCCTAATTGGACAAGAATTAGCCTAGGGATGACGAAAATGACCTAAATGTTCATCCAATGACACAAAACACCTATTGGATGCACAAGATTGGTTAAAAACCCTAATTGGACAAGAATTAGCCTAGGGAGGACAAAAATGACCTAATTGTTCATCCAATGACACAAAAAAACCTATTGGATGCACATGATTTGTTAGAAACCCTAATTGGACAAGATTAAGTTTAGGGAGGACGAAAATGACCTAAATGTTCATCCAATGATACAAAAACACCTATTGGATGCACAAAATTGGTTAGAAACCCTAATTGGACAAGAATAAGTGTAGGGAGGACGAAAATGACATAAAAATTCATCCAATGACACAAAAACACCTATTGGATGCACAAGATTGGTTAAAAACCCTAATTGGACAAGATTAAGTGTAAGGAGTACGAAAATGACATAAATATTCATCCAATGACACAAAAAAACCTATTGGATGCACAAGATTGGTTAAAAACCCTAATTGGACAAGAATTAGCCTAGGTAGGACGAAAATGACGTAAATGTTCATCCAACGACACAAAAACACCTATTGGAAGTACAAGATTGGTTAGAAACCCTAATTGGACAAGAATTAGCCTAGGGATGACGAAAATGACCTAAATGTTCATCCAATGATACAAAAACACCTATTGGATGCACAAAATTGGTTAGAAACCCTAATTGGACAAGATTAAGTGTAGGGAGGACGAAAATGACATAAAAATTCATCCAATGACACAAAAACACCTATTGGATGCACAAGATTGGTTAAAAACCCTAATTGGACAAGATTAAGTGTAAGGAGTACGAAAATGACATAAATATTCATCCAATGACACAAAAACACCTATTGGATGCACAAGATTGGTTAAAAACCCTAATTGGACAAGAATTAGCCTAGGGAGGACGAAAATGACCTAAATGTTCATCCAATGACAGAAAACACCTATTGGATACACAAGATTTGTTAGAAACCCTAATTGGACAAGATTAAGTTTAGGGAGGACGAAAATGACCTAAAATGTTCATCCAATGACACAAAACACCTATTGGATGCACAAGATTGATTAAAAACCCTAATTGGACAAGAATTAGCCTAGGGAGGGCAAAAATGACCTAATTGTTCATCCAATGACACAAAAAAACCTATTGGATGCACATGATTTGTTAGAAACCCTAATTGGACAAGATTAAGTTTAGGGACGACGAAAATGACCTAAATGTTCATCCAATGATACAAAAACACCTATTGGATGCACAAAATTGGTTAGAAACCCTAATTGGACAAGATTAAGTGTAGGGAGGACGAAAATGACATAAAAATTCATCCAATGACACAAAAACACCTATTGGATGCACAAGATTGGTTAAAAACCCTAATTGGACAAGATTAAGTGTAAGGAGTACGAAAATGACATAAATATTCATCCAATGACACAAAAAAACCTATTGGATGCACAAGATTGGTTAAAAACCCTAATTGGACAAGAATTAGCCTAGGTAGGACGAAAATGACGTAAATGTTCATCCAACGACACAAAAACACCTATTGGAAGTACAAGATTGGTTAGAAACCCTAATTGGACAAGAATTAGCCTAGGGATGACGAAAATGACCTAAATGTTCATCCAATGACACAAAACACCTATTGGATGCACAAGATTGGTTAAAAACCCTAATTGGACAAGAATTAGCCTAGGGATACGAAAATGACCTAATAGTTCATCCAATGACACAAAAACACCTATTGGATGCACATGATTGGTTAGAAACCCTAATTGGACAAGATTAAGTTTAGGGAGGACGAAAATGACCTAAAACGTTCATCCAATGACACAAAACACCTATTGGATGCACAAGATTGGTGAAAAACCCTAATTGGACAAGAATAAGCCTAGGGAGAACGAAAATGACCTAAATTTTCATCCATTGACACAAAACACCTATTGGATGGACAAGATTGGTTAAAAACCCTAATTGGACAAGATTAAGTGTAGGGAGGACAAAAATGACCTAAATGTTCATCCAATGACACAAAAATACGTATTGCACACACAAGATTGGTTAAAAACCCTAATTGGACAAGAATTAGCCTAGGGAGGACGAAAATGACCTAATTGTTCATCCAATGACACAAAAACACCTATTGGATGCACAAGATTGGTTAAAAACCCTAATTGGACAAGAATTAGCCTAGGGAGGACGAAAATGACCTAAATGTTCATCCAATGACAGAAAACACCTATTGGATACACAAGATTTGTTAGAAACCCTAATTGGACAAGATTAAGTTTAGGGACGACGAAAATGACCTAAAATGTTCATCCAATGACACAAAACACCTATTGGATGCACAAGATTGGTTAAAAACCCTAATTGGACAAGAATTAGCCTAGGGAGGACAAAAATGACCTAATTGTTCATCCAATGACACAAAAAAACCTACTGGATGCACATGATTTGTTAGAAACCCTAATTGGACAAGATTAAGTTTAGGGACGACGAAAATGACCTAAATGTTCATCCAATGATACAAAAACACCTATTGGATGCACAAAATTGGTTAGAAACCCTAATTGGACAAGATTAAGTGTAGGGAGGACGAAAATGACATAAAAATTCATCCAATGACACAAAAACACCTATTGGATGCACAAGATTGGTTAAAAACCCTAATTGGACAAGAATTAGCCTAGGTTGGACGAAAATGACGTAAATGTTCATCCAACGACACAAAAACACCTATTGGAAGTACAAGATTGGTTAGAAACCCTAATTGGACAAGAATTAGCCTAGGGATGACGAAAATGACCTAAATGTTCATCCAATGACACAAAACACCTATTGGATGCACAAGATTGGTTAAAAACCCTAATTGGACAAGAATTAGCCTAGGGAGGACAAAAATGACCTAATTGTTCATCCAATGACACAAAAAAACCTATTGGATGCACATGATTTGTTAGAAACCCTAATTGGACAAGATTAAGTTTAGGGACGATGAAAATGACCTAAATGTTCATCCAATGATACAAAAACACCTATTGGATGCACAAAATTGGTTAGAAACCCTAATTGGACAAGATTAAGTGTAGGGAGGACGAAAATGACATAAAAATTCATCCAATGACACAAAAACACCTATTGGATGCACAAGATTGGTTAAAAACCCTAATTGGACAAGATTAAGTGTAAGGAGTACGAAAATGACATAAATATTCATCCAATGACACAAAAAAACCTATTGGATGCACAAGATTGGTTAAAAACCCTAATTGGACAAGAATTAGCCTAGGTTGGACGAAAATGACGTAAATGTTCATCCAACGACACAAAAACACCTATTGGAAGTACAAGATTGGTTAGAAACCCTAATTGGACAAGAATTAGCCTAGGGAGGACGAAAATGACCTAAATGTTCATCCAATGACACAAAACACCTATTGGATGCACAAGATTGGTTAAAAACCCTAATTGGACAAGATTAAGAGTAAGGAGGACGAAAATGACATAAATATTCATCCAATGACACAAAAACACCTATTGGATGCACAAGATTGGTTAAAAACCCTAATTGGACAAGAATTAGCCTAGGGAGGACGAAAATGACCTAATTGTTCATCCATTGACACAAAACACCTATTGGATGCACAAGATTGGTTAAAAACCCTAATTGGACAAGAATTAGCCTAGGGAGGACGAAAATGACCTAATTGTTCATCCAATGATACAAAAACACCTATTGGATGCACAATATTGGTTAGAAACCCTAATTGGACAAGATTAAGTTTAGGGAGGACGAAAATGACCTAAATGTTCATCCAATGACACAAAACACCTATTGGATACACAAGATTTGTTAGAAACCTTAATTGGACAAGATTAAGTTTAGGGAGGACGAAAATGACCTAAAATGTTAATCCAATGACACAAAACACCTATTGGATGCACAAGATTGGTTAAAAACCCTAATTGGACAAGAATTAGCCTAGGGAGGACGAAAATGACCTAAATGTTCATCCAATGACACAAAAACACCTATTGGATGCACAAGATTGGTGAAAAACCCTAATTGGACAAGATTAAGTTTAGGGAGGACGAAAATGACCTAAATGTTCATCCAATGACACAAAACACCTGTTGGATGCACAAGATTGGTTTAAAACCCTAATTGGACAAGATTAAGTGTAAGGAGGACGAAAATGACATAAAATGTTCATCCAATGACACAAAACACCTATTGGATGCACAAGATTGTTTAAAAACCCTAATTGGACAAGAATTAGCCTAGGGAGGACGTAAATGACCTAATTGTTCATCCAATGATACAAAAACACCTATTGGATGCACAAAATTGGTTAGAAACCCTAATTGGACAAGATTAAGTGTAGGGAGGACGAAAATGACATAAATATTCATCCAATGACACAAAAACACCTATTGGATGCAAAAGATTGGTTAAAAACCCTAATTGGACAAGAATTAGCCTAGGGAGGACGAAAATGACCTAATTGTTCATCAAATGATACAAAAACACCTATTGGAAGTACAAGATTGGTTAGAAACCCTAATTGGACAAGAATTAGCCTAGGGAAGACGAAAATGACCTAAATGTTCATCCAATGACACAAAAACACCTATTGGATGCACAAGATTGGTTAAAAACCCTAATTGGACAAGAATAAGCCTAGGGAGAACGAAAATGACCTAAATTTTCATCCATTGACACAAAACAGCTATTGGATGCACAAGATTGGTTAAAAACCCTAATTGGACAAGAATTAGCCTAGGGAGGACGAAAATGACCTAATTGTTCATCCAATGATACAAAAACACCTATTGGATGCACAAGATTGGTTAGAAACCTTGATTGGACAAGATTAAGTTTAGGGAGGACGAAAATGACCTAAAACGTTCATCCAATGACACAAAACACCTATTGGATGCACAAGATTGGTTAAAAACCCTAATTAGACAAGAAATAGCCTAGGGAGGACGAAAATGACCTAATTGTTCATCCAATGATACAAAAACACCTATTGGATGCACAAAATTGGTTAGAAACCCTAATTGGACAAGATTAAGTGTAGGGAGGACGAAAATGACATAAAAATTCATCCAATGACACAAAAACACCTATTGGATGCACAAGATTGGTTAAAAACCCTAATTGGACAAGATTAAGTGTAGGGAGGACGAAAATGACATAAATATTCATCCAATGACACAAAAAAACCTATTGGATGCACAAGATTGGTTAAAAACCCTAATTGGACAAGAATTAGCCTAGGTTGGACGAAAATGACGTAAATGTTCATCCAACGACACAAAAACACCTATTGGAAGTACAAGATTGGTTAGAAACCCTAATTGGACAAGAATTAGCCTAGGGATGACGAAAATGACCTAAATGTTCATCCAATGACACAAAACACCTATTGGATGCACAAAATTGGTTAGAAACCCTAATTGGACAAGATTAAGTGTAGGGAGGACGAAAATGACATAAAAATTCATCCAATGACACAAAAACACCTATTGGATGCACAAGATTGGTTAAAAACCCTAATTGGACAAGATTAAGTGTAGGGAGTACGAAAATGACATAAATATTCATCCAATGACACAAAAACACCTATTGGATACACAAGATTGATTAAAAACCCTAATTGGACAATATTAAGTGAAGGGAGGACGAAAATGACCTAAATGTTCATCGAATGACACAAAAACACGTATTGGATGCACAAGATTTGTTAAAAATCCAAATGGGAGAAGAATTAGCCTAGGGAGGACGAAAATGACCTATGACGTAATTGTTCATCCAATGATACAAAAACACCTATTGGATGCACAAAATTGGTTAGAAACCCTAATTGGACAAGATTAAGTGTAGGGAGGACGAAAATGACATAAATACTCATCCAATGACACAAAAACACCTATTGGATGCACAAGATTGGTTAAAAACCCTAATTGGACAAGATTAAGTGTAAGGAGTACGAAAATGACATAAATATTCATCCAATGACACAAAAACACCTATTGGATGCACAAGATTGGTTAAAAACCCTAATTGGACAAGAATTAGCCTAGGGAGGACGAAAATGACCTAAATGTTCATCCAATGACAGAAAACACCTATTGGATACACAAGATTTGTTAGAAACCCTAATTGGACAAGATTAAGTTTAGGGAGGACGAAAATGACCTAAAATGTTCATCCAATGACACAAAACACCTATTGGATGCACAAGATTGGTTAAAAACCCTAATTGAACAAGAATTAGCCTAGGGAGGGCAAAAATGACCTAATTGTTCATCCAATGACACAAAAAAACCTATTGGATGCACATGATTTGTTAGAAACCCTAATTGGACAAGATTAAGTTTAGGGACGACGAAAATGACCTAAATGTTCATCCAATGATACAAAAACACCTATTGGATGCACAAAATTGGTTAGAAACCCTAATTGGACAAGATTAAGTGTAGGGAGGACGAAAATGACATAAAAATTCATCCAATGACACAAAAACACCTATTGGATGCACAAGATTGGTTAAAAACCCTAATTGGACAAGATTAAGTGTAAGGAGGACGAAAATGACATAAATATTCATCCAATGACACAAAAAAACCTATTGGATGCACAAGATTGGTTAAAAACCCTAATTGGACAAGAATTAGCCTAGGTTGGACGAAAATGACGTAAATGTTCATCCAACGACACAAAAACACCTATTGGAAGTACAAGATTGGTTAGAAACCCTAATTGGACAAGAATTAGCCTAGGGATGACGAAAATGACCTAAATGTTCATCCAATGACACAAAACACCTATTGGATGCACAAGATTGGTTAAAAACCCTAATTGGACAAGAATTAGCCTAGGGAGGACAAAAATGACCCAATTGTTCATCCAATGACACAAAAAAACCTATTGGATGCACATGATTTGTTAGAAACCCTAATTGGACAAGATTAAGTTTAGGGAGGACGAAAATGACCTAAATGTTCATCCAATGATACAAAAACACCTATTGGATGCACAAAATTGGTTAGAAACCCTAATTGGACAAGATTAAGTGTAGGGAGGACGAAAATGACATAAATACTCATCCAATGACACAAAAACACCTATTGGATGCACAAGATTGGTTAAAAACCCTAATTGGACAAGATTAAGTGTAAGGAGTACGAAAATGACATAAATATTCATCCAATGACACAAAAAAACCTATTGGATGCACAAGATTGGTTAAAAACCCTAATTGGACAATAATTAGCCTAGGTTGGACGAAAATGACGTAAATGTTCATCCAACGACACAAAAACACCTATTGGAAGTACAAGATTGGTTAGAAACCCTAATTGGACAAGAATTAGCCTAGGGATGACGAAAATGACCTAAATGTTCATCCAATGACACAAAACACCTATTGGATGCACAAGATTGGTTAAAAACTCTAATTGGACAAGAATTAGCCTAGGGATACGAAAATGACCTAATAGTTCATCCAATGACACAAAAACACCTATTGGATGCACAAGATTGGTTAAAAACCCTAATTGGACAAGATTAAGTGTAGGGAGGACGAAAATGACCTAAAACGTTCATCCAATGACACAAAACACCTATTGGATGCACAAGATTGGTTAAAAACCCTAATTGGACAAGAATAAGCCTAGGGAGAACGAAAATGACCTAAAATTTCATCCATTGACACAAAACACCTATTGGATGCACAAGATTGGTTAAAAACCCTAATTGGACAAGAATTAGCCTAGGGTGGACGAAAATGACCTAATTGTTCATCCAATGATACAAAAACACCTATTGGATGCACAATATTGGTTAGAAACCCTAATTGGACAAGATTAAGTTTAGGAAGGACGAAAATGACCTAAATGTTCATCCAATGACACAAAACACCTATTGGATGCACAAGATTGGTTAAAAACCGTATTTGGACAAGAATTAGCCTAGGGAGGCAAAAATGACCTAATTGTTCATCCAATGACAAAAAAAACACCTATTGGATGCACATGATTGGTTAGAAACCCTAATTGGACAAGATTAAGTTTAGGGAGGAAGAAAATGACCTAAATGTTCATCCAATGACACAAAAAAACCTATTGGATGCACATGATTTGTTAGAAACCCTAATTGGACAAGATTAAGTTTAGGGAGGACGAAAATGACCTAAATGTTCATCCAATGATACAAAAACACCTATTGGATGCACAAAATTGGTTAGAAACCCTAATTGGACAAGATTAAGTGTAGGGAGGACGAAAATGACATAAATACTCATCCAATGACACAAAAACACCTATTGGATGCACAAGATTGGTTAAAAACCCTAATTGGACAAGATTAAGTGTAGGGAGTACGAAAATGACATAAATATTCATCCAATGACACAAAAACACCTATTGGATGCACAAGATTGGTTAAAAACCCTAATTGGACAAGAATTAGCCTAGGGAGGACGAAAATGACCTAAATGTTCATCCAATGACAGAAAACACCTATTGGATACACAAGATTTGTTAGAAACCCTAATTGGACAAGATTAAGTTTAGGGAGGACGAAAATGACCTAAAATGTTCATCCAATGACACAAAACACCTATTGGATGCACAAGATTGGTTAAAAACCCTAATTGGACAAGAATTAGCCTAGGTTGGAAGAAAATGACGTAAATGTTCATCCAATGACACAAAAACACCTATTGGAAGTACAAGATTGGTTAGAAACCCTAATTGGACAAGAATTAGCCTAGGGAGGACGAAAATGACCTAAATGTTCATGCAATGACACAAAACCCCTATTGGATGCACAAGATTGCTTAAAAACCCTAATTGGACAAGAATTAGCCTAGGGAGGACGAAAATGACCTAATTGTTCATCCAATGACACAAAAAAACCTATTGGATGCACATGATTGGTTAGAAACCCTAATTGGACATGATTAAGTTTAGGGAGGACGAAAATGACCTAAATGTTCATCCAATGACACAAAACACCTATTGGAAGCAAAAGATTGGTTAAAAACCCTAATTGGACAAGATTAAGTGTAAGGAGGACGAAAATGACATACATATTCATCCAATGACACAAAAACACCTATTGGATGCACAAGATTGGTTAAAAACCCTAATTGGACAAGAATTAGCCTAGGGAGGACGAAAATGACCTAATTGTTCATCCAATGACACAAAAACACCTATTCCGCACAAGATTGGTTAAAAACCCTATTTGGACAAGAATTAGCCTAGGTTGGAAGAAAATGACGTAAATGTTCATCCAATGACACAAAAACACCTATTGGAAGTACAAGATTGGTTAGAAACCGTAATTGGACAAGAATTAGCCTAGGGAGGACGAAAATGACCTAAATGTTCATCCAATGACACAAAACACCTATTGGATGCACAAGATTGCTTAAAAACCCTAATTGGACAAGAATTAGCCTAGGGAGGACGAAAATGACCTAATTGTTCATCCAATGACACAAAAAAACCTATTGGACGCACATGATTGGTTAGAAACCCTAATTGGACAAGATTAAGTTTAGGGAGGACGAAATTGACCTAAATGTTCATCCAATGACACAAAACACCTATTGGATGCAAAAGATTGGTTAAAAACCCTAATTGGACAAGATTAAGTGTAAGGAGGACGAAAATGACATAAATATTCATCCAATGACACAAAAACACCTATTGGATGCACAAGATTGGTTAAAAACCCTAATTGGACAAGAATTAGCCTAGGGAGGACGAAAATGACCTAATTGTTCATCCATTGACACAAAACACCTATTGGATGCACAAGATTGGTTAAAAACCCTAATTGGACAAGATTAAGTGTAAGGAGGACGAAAATGACATAAATATTCATCCAATGACACAAAAACACCTATTGGATGCACAAGATTGGTTAAAAACCCTAATTGGACAAGAATTAGCCTAGGGAGGACGAAAATGACCTAATTGTTCATCCATTGACACAAAACACCTATTGGATGCACAAGATTGGTTAAAAACCCTAATTGGACAAGAATTAGCCTAGGGAGGACGAAAATGACCTAATTATTCATCCAATGATACAAAAACACCTATTGGATGCACAATATTGGTTAGAAACCCTAATTGGACAAGATTAAGTCTAGGGAGGACGAAAATGACCTAAAATGTTCATCCAATGACACAAAACACCTATTGGATGCACAAGATTGGTTAAAAACCCTAATTGGACAAGAATTAGCCTAGGGAGGACGAAAATGACCTAATTGTTCATCCAATGACACAAAAAAACCTACTGGATGCACATGATTTGTTAGAAACCCTAATTGGACAAGATTAAGTTTAGGGACGACGAAAATGACCTAAATGTTCATCCAATGATACAAAAACACCTATTGGATGCACAAAATTGGTTAGAAACCCTAATTGGACAAGATTAAGTGTAGGGAGGACGAAAATGACATAAAAATTCATCCAATGACACAAAAACACCTATTGGATGCACAAGATTGGTTAAAAACCCTAATTGGACAAGAATTAGCCTAGGTTGGACGAAAATGACGTAAATGTTCATCCAACGACACAAAAACACCTATTGGAAGTACAAGATTGGTTAGAAACCCTAATTGGACAAGAATTAGCCTAGGGATGACGAAAATGACCTAAATGTTCATCCAATGACACAAAACACCTATTGGATGCACAAGATTGGTTAAAAACCCTAATTGGACAAGAATTAGCCTAGGGAGGACAAAAATGACCTAATTGTTCATCCAATGACACAAAAAAACCTATTGGATGCACATGATTTGTTAGAAACCCTAATTGGACAAGATTAAGTTTAGGGAGGACGAAAATGACCTAAATGTTCATCCAATGATACAAAAACACCTATTGGATGCACAAAATTGGTTAGAAACCCTAATTGGACAAGATTAAGTGTAGGGAGGACGAAAATGACATAAAAATTCATCCAATGACACAAAAACACCTATTGGATGCACATGATTGGTTAGAAACCCTAATTGGACAAGATTAAGTTTAGGGAGGACGAAAATGACCTAAAACGTTCATGCAATGACACAAAACACCTATTGGATGCACAAGATTGGTTAAAAACCCTAATTGGACAAGAATAAGCCTAGGGAGAACGAAAATGACCTAAAATTTCATCCATTGACACAAAACACCTATTGGATGCACAAGATTGGTTAAAAACCCTAATTGGACAAGAATTAGCCTAGGGTGGACGAAAATGACCTAATTGTTCATCCAATGATACAAAAACACCTATTGGATGCACAATATTGGTTAGAAACCCTAATTGGACAAGATTAAGTTTAGGAAGGACGAAAATGACCTAAATGTTCATCCAATGACACAAAACACCTATTGGATGCACAAGATTGGTTAAAAACCGTATTTGGACAAGAATTAGCCTTGGGAGGCAAAAATGACCTAATTGTTCATCCAAGGACACAAAAACACCTATTGGATGCACATGATTGGTTAGAAACCCTAATTGGACAAGATTAAGTTTAGGGAGGAAGAAAATGACCTAAATGTTCATCCAATGACACAAAAAAACCTATTGGCTGCACATGATTTGTTAGAAACCCTAATTGGACAAGATTAAGTTTAGGGAGGACGAAAATGACCTAAATGTTCATCCAATGATACAAAAACACCTATTGGATGCACAAAATTGGTTAGAAACCCTAATTGGACAAGATTAAGTGTAGGGAGGACGAAAATGACATAAAAATTCATCCAATGACACAAAAACACCTATTGGATGCACAAGATTGGTTAAAAACCCTAATTGGACAAGATTAAGTGTAAGGAGTACGAAAATGACATAAATATTCATCCAATGACACAAAAAAACCTATTGGATGCACAAGATTGGTTAAAAACCCTAATTGGACAAGAATTAGCCTAGGGTGGACGAAAATGACGTAAATGTTCATCCAACGACACAAAAACACCTATTGGAAGTACAAGATTGGTTAGAAACCCTAATTGGACAAGAATTAGCCTAGGGATGACGAAAATGACCTAAATGTTCATCCAATGACACAAAACACCTATTGGATGCACAAGATTGGTTAAAAACCCTAATTGGACAAGAATTAGCCTAGGGATACGAAAATGACCTAATAGTTCATCCAATGACACAAAAACACCTATTGGATGCACATGATTGGTTAGAAACCCTAATTGGACAAGATTAAGTTTAGGGAGGACGAAAATGACCTAAAACGTTCATCCAATGACACAAAACACCTATTGGATGCACAAGATTGGTGAAAAACCCTAATTGGACAAGAATAAGCCTAGGGAGAACGAAAATGACCTAAATTTTCATCCATTGACACAAAACACCTATTGGATGGACAAGATTGGTTAAAAACCCTAATTGGACAAGATTAAGTGTAGGGAGGACAAAAATGACCTAAATGTTCATCCAATGACACAAAAATACGTATTGCACACACAAGATTGGTTAAAAACCCTAATTGGACAAGAATTAGCCTAGGGAGGACGAAAATGACCTAATTGTTCATCCAATGACACAAAAACACCTATTGGATGCACAAGATTGGTTAAAAACCCTAATTGGACAAGATTAAGTGTAGGGAGGACGAAAATGACCTAAATGTTCATCCAATGACACAAAACACCTATTGGATGCACAAGATTGCTTAAAAACCCTAATTGGACAAGAATTAGCCTAGGGAGGACGAAAATGACCTAATTGTTCATCCAATGACACAAAAACACCTATTGGATGCACATGATTGGTTAGAAACCCTAATTGGACAAGATTAAGTTTAGGGAGGACGAAAATGACCTAAATGTTCATCCAATGACACAAAACACCTATTGGATGCACAAGATTGGTTAGAAACCCTGATTGGACAAGATTAAGTTTAGGGAGGACGAAAATGACCTACAACGTTCATCCAATGACACAAAACACCTATTGGATGCACAAGATTGGTTAAAAACCCTAATTAGACAAGAAATAGCCTAGGGAGGACGAAAATGACCTAATTGTTCATCCAATGATACAAAACACCTATTGGATGCACAAAATTCGTTAGAAACCCTAATTGGACAAGAATTAGCCTAGGGAGGACGAAAATGACCTAAAATGTTCATCCAATGACACAAAACACCTATTGGATGCACAAGATTGGTTAAAAACCCTAATTAGACAAGAATTAGCCTAGGGAGGACGAAAATGACCTAAATGTTCATCCAATGACACAAAAACACCTATTGGATGCACAAGATTGGTGAAAAACCCTAATTGGACAAGAATAAGCCTAGGGAGAACGAAAATGACCTAAATTTTCATCCATTGACACAAAACACCTATTGGATGCACAACATTGGTTAAAAACCCTAATTGGACAAGAATTAGCCTAGGGAGGACGAAAATGACATAAATATTCATCCAATGACACAAAAACACCTATTGGATGCACAAGATTGGTTAAAAACCCTAATTGGACATGAATTAGCCTAGGGAGGACGAAAATGACCTAAACGTTCATCCAATGACACAAAACACCTATTGGATGCACAAGATTGCTTAAAAACCCTAATTGGACAAGAATTAGCCTAGGGAGGACGAAAATGACCTAAATGTTCATCCAATGACACAAAAACACCTATTGGATGCACAAGATTGGTGAAAAACCCTAATTGAACAAGAATAAGCCTAGGGAGAACGAAAATTACCTAAATTTTCATCCATTGACACAAAACACCTATTGGATGCACAACATTGGTTAAAAACCCTAATTGGACAAGAATTAGCCTAGGGAGGACGAAAATGACCTAATTATTCATCCAATGATACAAAAACACCTATTGGATGCACAATATTTGTTAGAAACCCTAATTGGACAAGATTAAGTTTAGGGAGGACGAAAATGACCTAAAATGTTCATCCAATGACACAAAACACCTATTGGATGCACAAGATTGGTTAAAAACCCTAATTGGACAAGAATTAGCCTAGGGAGGACGAAAATGACCTAATTGTGCATCCAATGACACAAAAAAACCTATTGGATGCACATGATTGGTTAGAAGAAACCCTAATTGGACAAGATTAAGTTTAGGGAGGACGAAAATGACCTAAATGTTCATCCAATGACACAAAACACCTATTGGATGCACAAGATTGGTTAAAAACCCTAATTGGACAAGATTAAGTGTAAGGAGGACGAAAATGACATAAATATTCATCCAATGACACAAAAACACCTATTGGATGCACAAGATTGGTTAAAAACCCTAATTGGACAAGATTAAGTTTAGGGAGGACGAAAATGACCTAAATGTTCATCCAATGACACAAAACACCAGTTGGAAGTACAAGATTGGTTAGAAACCTTAATTGGACAAGAATTAGTCTAGGGAAGACGAAAATGACCTAAATGTTCATCCAATGACACAAAACACCTATTGGATGCACAAGATTGGTTAAAAACCCTAATTGGACAAGAATAAGCCTAGGGAGAATGAAAATGACCTAAATTTTCATCCATTGACACAAATCATCTATTGGATGCACAAGATTGGTTAAAAACCCTAATTGGACAAGAATTAGCCTAGGGAGGACGAAAATGACCTAATTATTCATCCAATGATACAAAAACACCTATTGGATACACAATATTGGTTAGAAACCCTAATTGGACAAGATTAAGTTTAGGGAGGACGAAAATGACGTAAAATGTTCAACCAATGACACAAAACACCTATTGGATGCACAAGATTGGTTAAAAACCCTAATTGGACAAGAATTAGCCTAGGGAGGACGAAAATGACCTAAATGTTCATCCAATGACACAAAAACACCTATTGGATGCACAAGATTGGTGAAAAACCCTAATTGGACAAGAATAAGCCTAGGGAGAACGAAAATGACCTAAGTTTTCATCCATTGACACAAAACACCTATTGGATGCACAACATTGGTTAAAAACCCTAATTGGACAAGAATTAGCCTAAGGAGGACGAAAATGACCTAATTATTCATCCAATGATACAAAAACACCTATTGGATGCACAATATTGGTTAGAAACCCTAATTGGACAAGATTAAGTTTAGGGAGGACGAAAATGACCTAAAATGTTCATCCAATGACACAAAACACCTATTGGATGCACAAGATTGGTTAAAAACCCTAATTGAACAAGAATTAGCCTAGGGAGGGCAAAAATGACCTAATTGTTCATCCAATGACACAAAAAAACCTATTGGATGCACATGATTTGTTAGAAACCCTAATTGGACAAGATTAAGTTTAGGGACGACGAAAATGACCTAAATGTTCATCCAATGATACAAAAACACCTATTGGATGCACAAAATTGGTTAGAAACCCTAATTGGACAAGATTAAGTTTAGGGAGGACGAAAATGACATAAAAATTCATCCAATGACACAAAAACACCTATTGGATGCACAAGATTGGTTAAAAACCCTAATTGGACAAGATTAAGTGTAAGGAGTACGAAAATGACATAAATATTCATCCAATGACACAAAAAAACCTATTGGATGCACAAGATTGGTTAAAAACCCTAATTGGACAAGAATTAGCCTAGGTTGGACGAAAATGACGTAAATGTTCATCCAACGACACAAAAACACCTATTGGAAGTACAAGATTGGTTAGAAACCCTAATTGGACAAGAATTAGCCTAGGGATGACGAAAATGACCTAAATGTTCATCCAATGACACAAAACACCTATTGGATGCACAAGATTGGTTAAAAACTCTAATTGGACAAGAATTAGCCTAGGGATACGAAAATGACCTAATAGTTCATCCAATGACACAAAAACACCTATTGGATGCACATGATTGGTTAGAAACCCTAATTGGACAAGATTAAGTTTAGGGAGGACGAAAATGACCTAAATGTTCATCCAATGATACAAAAACACCTATTGGATGCACAAAATTGGTTAGAAACCCTAATTGGACAAGATTAAGTGTAGGGAGGACGAAAATGACATAAAAATTCATCCAATGACACAAAAACACCTATTGGATGCACAAGATTGGTTAAAAACCCTAATTGGACAAGATTAAGTGTAAGGAGTACGAAAATACCATAAATATTCATCCAATGACACAAAAAAACCTATTGGATGCACAAGATTGGTTAAAAACCCTAATTGGACAAGAATTAGCCTAGGTTGGACGAAAATGACGTAAATGTTCATCCAACGACACAAAAACACCTATTGGAAGTACAAGATTGGTTAGAAACCCTAATTGGACAAGAATTAGCCTAGGGAGGACGAAAATGACCTAAATGTTCATCCAATGACACAAAACACCTATTGGATGCACAAGATTGGTTAAAAACCCTAATTGGACAAGATTAAGTGTAAGGAGGACGAAAATGACCTAAATATTCATCCAATGACACAAAAGCACCTATTGGATGCACAAGATTGGTTAAAAACCCTAATTGGACAAGATTAAGTTTAGGGAGGATGAAAATGACCTAAATGTTCATCCAATGACACAAAACACCTGTTGGATGTACAAGATTGGTTAATAACCCTAATTGGACAAGAATTAGCCTAGGTTGGAAGAAAATGACGTAAATGTTCATCCAATGACACAAAAACACCTATTGGAAGTACAAGATTGGTTAGAAACCCTAATTGGACAAGAATTAGCCTAGGGAGGACGAAAATGACCTAAATGTTCATCCAATGACACAAAACACCTATTGGATGCACAAGATTGCTTAAAAACCCTAATTGGACAAGAATTAGCCTAGGGAGGACGAAAATGACCTAATTGTTCATCCAATGACACAAAAAAACCTATTGGATGCACATGATTGGTTAGAAACCCTTATTGGACAAGATTAAGCTTAGGGAGGACGAAAATGACCTAAATATTCA
Source organism: Cicer judaicum (assembly GCA_037974835.1). Classification (NCBI taxonomy): domain Eukaryota; kingdom Viridiplantae; phylum Streptophyta; class Magnoliopsida; order Fabales; family Fabaceae; genus Cicer; species Cicer judaicum. The sequence goes on along the minus strand of JBBPBS010001057.1, from coordinate 429,331 downwards.
TCCAATGACACAAAACACCTATTGAATGCACAAGATTGGTTAAAAACCCTAATTGGACAAGAATAAGCCTAGGGAGAACGAAAATGACCTAAATTTTCATCCATTGACACAAAACACCTATTGGATGCACAAGATTGGTTAAAAACCCTAATTGGACAAGAATTTGGCTAGGGAGGACGAAAATGACCTAATTGTTCATCCAATGATACAAAAACACCTATTGGATGCACAAAATTGGTTAGAAACCCTAATTGGACAAGATTAAGTGTAGGGAGGACGAAAGTGACATAAATATTCATCCAATGACACAAAAAAACCTATTGGATGCACAAGATTGGTTAAAAACCCTAATTGGACAAGAATTAGCCTAGGTTGGACGAAAATGACGTAAATGTTCATCCAATGACACAAAACACCTATTGGATGCACAAGATTGCTTAAGAACCCTAATTGGACAAGATTAAGTTTAGGGAGAACGAAAATTACCTAAATGTTCATCCAATGACACAAAACACCTATTGGATGCACAAGATTGGTTAGAAACCCTAATTGGACAAGATTAAGTTTAGGGAGGATGAAAATGACCTAAATTTTCATCCATTGACACAAAACACCTATTGGATGCACAAGATTGGTTAAAAACCCTAATTGGACAAGAATTAGCCTAGGGAGGACAAAAATGACCTAAATGTTGATCCAATGATACAAAAACACCTATTGGATGCACAATATTGGTTAGAAACCCTAATTGGACAAGATTAAGTTTAGGGAGGACGAAAATGACCTAAATGTTCATCCAATGACACAAAACACCTATTGGATGCACAAGATTGGTTAGAAACCCTGATTGGACAAGATTAAGTTTAGGGAGGACGAAAATGACCTAAAACGTTCATCCAATGACACAAAACACCTATTGGATGCACAAGATTGGTTAAAAACCCTAATTAGACAAGAAATAGCCTAGGGAGGACGAAAATGACCTAATTGTTCATCCAATGATACAAAAACACCTATTGGATGCACAAAATTGGTTAGAAACCCTAATTGGACAAGATTAAGTGTAGGGAGGACGAAAATGACATAAAAATTCATCCAATGACACAAAAACACCTATTGGATGCACAAGATTGGTTAAAAACCCTAATTGGACAAGATTAAGTGTAAGGAGTACGAAAATGACATAAATATTCATCCAATGACACAAAAACACCTATTGGATGCACAAGATTGGTTAAAAACCCTAATTGGACAAGAATTAGCCTAGGGAGGACGAAAATGACCTAAATGTTCATCCAATGACAGAAAACACCTATTGGATACACAAGATTTGTTAGAAACCCTAATTGGACAAGATTAAGTTTAGGGAGGACGAAAATGACCTAAAATGTTCATCCAATGACACAAAAACACCTATTGGATGCACAAGATTGGTGAAAAACCCTAATTGGACAAGAATAAGCCTAGGGAGAACGAAAATGACCTAAATTTTCATCCATTGACACAAAACACCTATTGGATGGACAAGATTGGTTAAAAACCCTAATTGGACAAGATTAAGTGTAGGGAGGACAAAAATGACCTAAATGTTCATCCAATGACACAAAAATACGTATTGCACACACAAGATTGGTTAAAAACCCTAATTGGACAAGAATTAGCCTAGGGAGGACGAAAATGACCTAATTGTTCATCCAATGACACAAAAACACCTATTGGATGCACAAGATTGGTTAAAAACCCTAATTGGACAAGAATTAGCCTAGGGAGGACGAAAATGACCTAAATGTTCATCCAATGACAGAAAACACCTATTGGATACACAAGATTTGTTAGAAACCCTAATTGGACAAGATTAAGTTTAGGGACGACGAAAATGACCTAAAATGTTCATCCAATGACACAAAACACCTATTGGATGCACAAGATTGGTTAAAAACCCTAATTGGACAAGAATTAGCCTAGGGAGGACAAAAATGACCTAATTGTTCATCCAATGACACAAAAAAACCTACTGGATGCACATGATTTGTTAGAAACCCTAATTGGACAAGATTAAGTTTAGGGACGACGAAAATGACCTAAATGTTCATCCAATGATACAAAAACACCTATTGGATGCACAAAATTGGTTAGAAACCCTAATTGGACAAGATTAAGTGTAGGGAGGACGAAAATGACATAAAAATTCATCCAATGACACAAAAACACCTATTGGATGCACAAGATTGGTTAAAAACCCTAATTGGACAAGAATTAGCCTAGGTTGGACGAAAATGACGTAAATGTTCATCCAACGACACAAAAACACCTATTGGAAGTACAAGATTGGTTAGAAACCCTAATTGGACAAGAATTAGCCTAGGGATGACGAAAATGACCTAAATGTTCATCCAATGACACAAAACACCTATTGGATGCACAAGATTGGTTAAAAACCCTAATTGGACAAGAATTAGCCTAGGGAGGACAAAAATGACCTAATTGTTCATCCAATGACACAAAAAAACCTATTGGATGCACATGATTTGTTAGAAACCCTAATTGGACAAGATTAAGTTTAGGGAGGACGAAAATGACCTAAATGTTCATCCAATGATACAAAAACACCTATTGGATGCACAAAATTGGTTAGAAACCCTAATTGGACAAGATTAAGTGTAGGGAGGACGAAAATGACATAAAAATTCATCCAATGACACAAAAACACCTATTGGATGCACAAGATTGGTTAAAAACCCTAATTGGACAAGATTAAGTGTAAGGAGTACGAAAATGACATAAATATTCATCCAATGACACAAAAAAACCTATTGGACGCACAAGATTGGTTAAAAACCCTAATTGGACAAGAATTAGCCTAGGTTGGACGAAAATGACGTAAATGTTCATCCAACGACACAAAAACACCTATTGGAAGTACAAGATTGGTTAGAAACCCTAATTGGACAAGAATTAGCCTAGGGATGACGAAAATGACCTAAATGTTCATCCAATGACACAAAACACCTATTGGATGCACAAGATTGCTTAAAAACCCTAATTGGACAAGAATTAGCCTAGGGAGGACGAAAATGACCTAATTGTTCATCCAATGACACAAAAAAACCTATTGGATGCACATGATTGGTTAGAAACCCTAATTGGACAAGATTAAGATTAGGGAGGACGAAAATGACCTAAATGTTCATCCAATGACACAAAACACCTATTGGATGCACAAGATTGGTGACAAACCCTAATTGGACAAGAATAAGTCTAGGGAGAACGAAAATGACCTAAATTTTCAACCATTGACACAAAACACCTATTGGATGCACAAGATTGGTTAAAAACCCTAATTGGACAAGATTAAGTGTAGGGAGGACAAAAATGACCTAAATGTTCATCCAATGACACAAAAATACGTATTGCATACACAAGATTGGTTAAAAACCCTAATTGGACAAGAATTAGCCTAGGGAGGACGAAAATGACCTAATTGTTCATACAATGACACAAAAATACCTATTGGATGCACAAGATTGGTTAAAAACCCTAATTGGACAAGAATAAGACTAGGGAGGACGAAAATGACCTAATTATTCATCCAATGACACAAACACACCTTTTGGATGCACAAGATTGGTTAGAAACCCCAATTGGACAAGAATAAGCCTAGGGAGGTCGAAAATGACCTAATTATTCATCAAATGACACAAATACAACTATTGGTTGCACAAGATTGGTTAAAAACCTTAATTGGACAAGAATTAGCCTAGGGAGGACGAAAATGACCTAATTGTTCATCCAATGACACAATAACACCTATTGGTTTCACAAGATTGGTTAAAAACCCTAATTGGACAAGAATTAGCCTAGGTTGGAAGAAAATGACGTAAATGTTCATCCAATGACACAAAAACACCTATTGGAAGTACAAGATTGGTTAGAAACCCTAATTGGACAAGAATTAGCCTAGGGATGACGAAAATGACCTAAATGTTCATCCAATGACACAAAACACCTATTGGATGCACAAGATTGCTTAAAAACCCTAATTGGACAAGAATTAGCCTAGGGAGGAAGAAAATGACCTAATTGTTCATCCAATGACACAAAAAAACCTATTGGATGCACATGATTGGATAGAAACCCTAATTGGACAAGATTAAGTTTAGGGAGGATGAAAATGACCTAAATGTTCATCCAATGACACAAAACACCTATTGGATGCACAAGATTGGTTAAAAACCCTAATTGGACAAGATTAAGTGTAAGGAGGACGAAAATGACATAAATATTCATCCAATGACACAAAACACCTATTGGATACACAAGATTTGTTAGAAACCCTAATTGGACAAGATTAAGGTTAGGGAGGACGAAAATCACCTAAAATGTTCATCCAATGACACAAAAACACCTATTGGATGCACAAGATTGGTGAAAAACCCTAATTGGACAAGAATAAGCCTAGGGAGAACGAAAATGACTTAAATTTTCATCCATTGACACAAAACACCTATTGGATGCACAAGATTGGTTAAAAACCCTAATTGGACAAGATTAAGTGTAGGGAGGACAAAAATGACCTAAATGTTCATCCAATGACACAAAAATACGTATTGCATACACAAGATTGGTTAAAAACCCTAATTGGACCAGAATTAGCCTAGGGAGGACGAAAATGACCTAATTGTTCATCCAATGATACAAAAACACCTATTGGATGCACAAGATTGGTTAAAAATCCTAATTGGACAAGAATAAGACTAGGGAGGACGAAAATGACCTAATTATTCATCCAATGACACAAACACACCTTTTGGATGCACAAGATTGGTTAGAAACCCCAATTGGACAAGAATAAGCCTAGGGAGATCGAAAATGACCTAATTATTCATCCAATGACACAAACACAACTATTGGTTGCACAAGATTGGTTAAAAATCCTAATTGGACATGAATTAACCTAGGGAGGACGAAAATGACCTAATTGTTCATCGAATGACACAATAACACCTATTGGATGCACAAGATTGGTTAAAAACCCAAATTGGACAAGAATAAGCCTAGGGAAGACCAAAATGACCTAATTATTCATCCAATGACACAAAGACGCCTATTGGATGCACAAGATTTGTTAAAAACCCTAATTGCACAAGAATAAGTCTAGGAAGGAAGAAAAGGACCTAATTATTCATCCAATCACACAAAAACGCGTATTGGATGCACAAGATTGGTTAAAAACCCTAATTGGACAAGAATAAGCCTAGGGAGGACGAAAATGACCTAATTATTCATCCAATGACACAAAGACGCCTATTGGATGCACAAGATTGGTTAGAAACCCTACTTGGACAAGAATAAGCCTAGGGAGGTCGAAAATGACCTAATTGTTCATCCTATGACACAAACAAACCTATTGGATAAACAAGATTGGTTAGAAACCCTAATTGGACAAGAATAAGCCTAGGGCGGTCGAAAATGACCTAATTGTTCATCCAATGACACAAATACAACTATTTGATGCACAAGATTGGTTAGAAAACCTAATTGGACAAGCATAAGCCTTGGGAGGACGAAAATGACCTATATGTTAATCCAATGACACAAAAACACCTATTGGATGCACTGATTGATTAAAAATCCTAATTGGACAACATTAAGTGAAGGGAGGACGTAAATGACCTAAATGTTCATCGAATGACACAAAAACACGTATTGGATGCACAAGATTTGTTAAAAATCCAAATGGGAGAAGAATTAGCCTAGGGAGGACGAAAATGACCTAATTGTTCATCCAATGACACAAAAACACCTATTGGATGCACAAGATTTGTTAAAAACCCGAATTAAACAAGAATAAGTCTAGGAAGGACGAAAAGGACCTAATTATTCATCCAATGACACAAAGACGCCTATTGGATGCACAAGATTGGTTAGAAACCCTAATTGGACAAGAATAAGCCTAGGGAGGTTGAAAATGATCTAAATGTTCATCCAATGACACAAAAAAACCTATTGGATGCACAAGATTTATTAGAAACCAAAATTGGACAAGATTAAGCATAAGCAGGACGAAAATGACCTTAATGGTCATCCAATTACACAAAAACACCTATTGGATGCACAAGATTGGTTAAAAACCCTAATTGGACAAGAATAAGTCTAGGAAGGACGAAAATGACCTAATTATTCATCCAATGACACAAACACACCTTTCGGATGCACAAGATTGGTTAGAAACCCCAATTGGACAAGAATAAGCCTAGGGAGGTCGAAAATGACCTAATTATTCATCCAATGACACAAACACAACTATTGGTCGCACAAGATTGGTTAAAAATCCTAATTGGACATGAATTAACCTAGGGAGGACGAAAATGACCTAATTGTTCATCAAATGACACAATAACACCTATTGGATGCACAAGATTGGTTAAAAACCCTAATTGGACAAGAATAAGCCTAGGGAAGACCAAAATGACCTAATTATTCATCCAATGACACAAAGACGCCTATTGGATGCACAAGATTTGTTAAAAACCCTAATTGGACAAGAATAAGTCTAGGAAGGAAGAAAAGGACCTAATTATTCATCCAATCACACAAAAACGCGTATTGGATGCACAAGATTGGTTAAAAACCCTAATTGGACAAGAATAAGCCTAGGGAGGACGAAAATGACCTAATTATTCATCCAATGACACAAAGACGCCTATTGGATGCACAAGATTGGTTAGAAACCCTACTTGGACAAGAATAAGCCTAGGGAGGTCGAAAATGACCTATTTGTTCATCCTATGACACAAACAAACCTATTGGATAAACAAGATTGGTTAGAAACCCTAATTGGACAAGAATAAGCCTCGGCCGGTCGAAAATGACCTAATTGTTCATCCAATGACACAAATACAACTATTTGATGCACAAGATTGGTTAGAAAACCTAATTCGACAAGCATAAGCCTTGGGAGGATGAAAATGACCTATATGTTAATCCAATGACACAAAAACACCTATTGGATGCACTGATTGATTAAAAATCCTAATTGGACAACATTAAGTGAAGGGAGGACGTAAATGACCTAAATGTTCATCGAATGACACAAAAACACGTATTGGATGCACAAGATTTGTTAAAAATCCAAATCGGAGAAGAATTAGCCTAGGGAGGACGAAAATGACCTAATTGTTCATCCAATGACACAAAAACACCTATTGGATGCACAAGATTTGTTAAAAACCCGAATTGGACAAGAATAAGTCTAGGAAGGACGAAAAGGACCTAATTATTCATCCAATGACACAAAGACGCCTATTGGATGCACAAGATTGGTTAGAAACCCTAATTGGACAAGAATAAGCCTAGGGAGGTTGAAAATGACCTAAATGTTCATCCAATGACACAAAAAAACCTATTGGATGCACAAGATTTATTAGAAACCAAAATTGGACAAGATTAAGCATAAGCAGGACGAAAATGACCTTAATGGTCCTCCAATTACACAAAAACACCTATTGGATGCACAGGATTGGTTAAAAACCCTAATTGGACAAGAATAAGTCTAGGAAGGACGAAAAGGACCTAATTATTCATCCAATGACACAAAGACGCATATTGGATGCACAAGATTGGTTAGAAACCCTAATTGGACAAAAATAAGCCTAGGGAGGTTGAAAATGACCTAAATGTTGATCCAATGACACAAAAATACCTATTGGATGCACAAGATTTATTAGAAACAAAAATTGGAAAAGATTAAGCATAAGCAGGACGAAAATAACCTTAATGTTCATCCAATTACACAAAAACACCTATTGGATGCAGAAGATTGGTTAAAAACTATAATTGGACAAGATTAAGTGTAGGGAGGACGAAAATGACCTAAATGTTCATCCAATGACACATAAACACCTAGTGGATGCTCAAGATTGGTTAGAAACCCTAATTGGACAAGAATAAGCCTAGGGAGGTCGAAAATGACCTAATTGTTCATCCTATAACACAAACAAACCTATTGGATACACAAGATTGGTTAGAAACCCTAATTGGACAAGAATAAGCCTAGGGAGGTCGAAAATGACCTAATTGTTCATCCAATGACACAAATACAACTATTTGATGCACAAGATTGGTTAGAAACCCTAATTGGACAAGCATAAGCCTTGGGAGGATGAAAATGACCTAAATGTTAATCCAATGACACAAAAACACCTATTGGATGCACAAGATTGATTAAAAACCCTAATTGGACAATATTAAGTGAAGGGAGGACGAAAATGACCTAAATGTTCATCAAATGACACAAAAACACGTATGGGATGCACAAGATTTGTTAAAAATCCAAATGGGAGAAGAATTAGCCTAGGTAGGACGAAAATGACCTATGACCTAATTGTTCATCCAATGATACAAAAACACCTATTGGATGCACAAAATTGGTTAGAAACCCTAATTGACAAGATTAACTGTAGGGAGTACGAAAATGACCTAATTGTTCATCCAATGATACAAAACACCTATTGGATGCACAAGATTGGTTAGAAACCTTGATTGGACAAGATTAAGTTTAGGGAGGACGAAAATGACATAAATATTCATCCAATGACACAAAAACACCTATTGGATGCACAAGATTGGTTAAAAACCCTAATTGGACAAGATTAAGTGTAGGGAGTACGAAAATGACATAAATATTCATCCAATGACACAAAAACACCTATTGGATGCACAAGATTGGTTAAAAACCCTAATTGGACAAGAATTAGCCTAGGGAGGACGAAAATGACCTAAATGTTCATCAAATGATACAAAAACACCTATTGGAAGTACAAGATTGGTTAGAAACCCTAATTGGACAAGAATTAGACTAGGGAAGACGAAAATGACCTAAATGTTCATCCAATGACACAAAACACCTATTGGATGCACAAGATTGGTTAAAAACCCTAATTAGACGAGAAATAGCCAAGGGAGGACGAAAATGACCTAATTGTTCATCCAATGATACAAAAACACCTATTGGATGCACAAAATTGGTTAGAAACCCTAATTGGACAAGATTAAGTGTAGGAAGGACGGAAATGACATAAAAATTCATCCAATGACACAAAAAGACCTATTGGATGCACAAGATTGGTTAAAAACTCTAATTGGACAAGATTAAGTGTAGGGAGTACGAAAATGACATAAATATTCATCCAATGACACAAAAAAACCTATTGGATGCACAAGATTGGTTAAAAACCCTAATTGGACAAGAATTAGCCTAGGTTGGACGAAAATGACGTAAATGTTCATCCAATGACACAAAAACACCTATTGGAAGTACAAGATTGGTTAGAAACCCTAATTGGACAAGAATTAGCCTTGGGATGACGAAAATGACCTAAATGTTCATCCAATGACACAAAACACTTATTGGATGCACAAGATTGCTTAAAAACCCTAATTGGACAAGATTAAGTGTAGGGAGGACAAAAATGACCTAAATGTTCATCCAATGACACAAAAATACGTATTGCATACACAAGATTGGTTAAAAACCCTAATTGGACAAGAATTAGCCTAGGGAGGACGAAAATGACCTAATTGTTCATCCAATGACACAAAAACACCTATTGGATGCACAAGATTGGTTAAAAACCCTAATTGGACAAGAATTAGCCTAGGGAGGACGAAAATGACCTAAATGTTCATCAAATGATACAAAAACACCTATTGGAAGTACAAGATTGGTTAGAAACCCTAATTGGACAAGAATTAGACTAGGGAAGACGAAAATGACCTAAATGTTCATCCAATGACACAAAACACCTATTGGATGCACAAGATTGGTTAAAAACCCTAATTAGACAAGATTAAGTGTAGGAAGGACGAAAATGACATAAAAATTCATCGAATGACACAAAAACACCTATTGGATGCACAAGATTGGTTAAAAACTCTAATTGGACAAGATTAAGTGTAGGGAGTACGAAAATGACATAAATATTCATCCAATGACACAAAAAAACCTATTGGATGCACAAGATTGGTTAAAAACCCTAATTGGACAAGAATTAGCCTAGGTTGGACGAAAATGACGTAAATGTTCATCCAATGACACAAAAACACCTATTGGAAGTACAAGATTGGTTAGAAACCCTAATTGGACAAGAATTAGCCTAGGGATGACGAAAATGACCTAAATGTTCATCCAATGACACAAAACACTTATTGGATGCACAAGATTGCTTAAAAACCCTAATTGGACAAGATTAAGTGTAGGGAGGACAAAAATGACCTAAATGTTCATCCAATGACACAAAAATACGTATTGCATACACAAGATTGGTTAAAAACCCTAATTGGACAAGAATTAGCCTAGGGAGGACGAAAATGACCTAATTGTTCATCCAATGACACAAAAACACCTATTGGATGCACAAGATTGGTTAAAAACCCTAATTGGACAAGAATTAGCCTAGGGAGGACGAAAATGACCTAAATGTTCATCAAATGATATAAAAACACCTATTGGAAGTACAAGATTGGTTAGAAACCCCAATTGGACAAGAATAAGCCTAGGGAGGTCGAAAATGACCTAATTATTCATCCAATGACACAAATACAACTATTGGTTGCACAAGATTCGTTAAAAACCCTAATTAGACGAGAAATAGCCATGGGAGGACGAAAATGACCTAATTGTTCATCCAATGATACAAAAACACCTATTGGATGCACAAAATTGGTTAGAAACCCTAATTGGACAAGATTAAGTGTAGGAAGGACGAAAATGACATAAAAATTCATCCAATGACACAAAAACACCTATTGGATGCACAAGATTGGTTAAAAACTCTAATTGGACAAGATTAAGTGTAGGGAGTACGAAAATGACATAAATATTCATCCAATGACACAAAAACCTATTGGATGCACAAGATTGGTTAAAAACCCTAATTGGACAAGAATTAGCCCCTAGGTTGGACGAAAATGACGTAAATGTTCATCCAATGACACAAAAACACCTATTGGAAGTACAAGATTGGTTAGAAACCCTAATTGGACAAGAATTAGCCTAGGGATGACGAAAATGACCTAAATGTTCATCCAATGACACAAAACACTTATTGGATGCACAAGATTGCTTAAAAACCCTAATTGGACAAGATTAAGTGTAGGGAGGACAAAAATGACCTAAATGTTCATCCAATGACACAAAAATACGTATTGCATACACAAGATTGGTTAAAAACCCTAATTGGACAAGAATTAGCCTAGGGAGGACGAAAATGACCTAATTGTTCATCCAATGACACAAAAACACCTATTGGATGCACAAGATTGGTTAAAAACCCTAATTGGACAAGAATAAGACTAGGGAGGACGAAAATGACCTAATTATTCATCCAATGACACAAACACACCTTTTGGATGCACAAGATTGGTTGGAAACCCCAATTGGACAAGAATAAGCCTAGGGAGGTCGAAAATGACCTAATTATTCATCCAATGACACAAATACAACTATTGGTTGCACAAGATTGGTTAAAAACCCTAATTGGACAAGATTAAGTTTAGGGAGGACGAAAATGACCTAAAATGTTCATCCAATGACACAAAAACACCTATTGGATGCACAAGATTGGTGAAAAACCCTAATTGGACAAGAATAAGCCTAGGGAAAACGAAAATGACCAAAATTTTCATCCATTGACACAAAACACCTATTGGATGCACAAGATTGGTTAAAAACCCTAATTGGACAAGATTAAGTGTAGGGAGGACAAAAATGACCTAAATGTTCATCCAATGACACAAAAATACGTATTGCATACACAAGATTGGTTAAAAACCCTAATTGGACAAGAATTAGCCTAGGGAGGACGAAAATGACCTAATTGTTCGTCCAATGACACAAAAACACCTATTGGATGCACAAGATTGGTTAAAAACCCTAATTGGACAAGAATATGACTAGGGAGGACGAAAATGACCTAATTATTCATCCAATGACACAAACACACCTTTTGGATGCACAAGATTCGTTAGAAACCCCAATTGGACAAGAATAAGCCTAGGGAGGTCGAAAATGACCTAATTATTCATCCAATGACACAAATACAACTATTGGTTGCACAAGATTGGTTAAAAACCCTAATTAGACAAGAATTAGCCTAGGGAGGACGAAAATGACCTAATTGTTCATCCAATGACACAATAACACCTATTGGTTGCACAAGATTGCTTAAAAACCCTTATTGGACAAGAATTAGCCTAGGTTGGAAGAAAATGACGTAAATGTTCATCCAATGACACAAAAACACCTATTGGAAGTACAAGATTGGTTAGAAACCCTAATTGGACAAGAATTAGCCTAGGGATGACGAAAATGACCTAAATGTTCATCCAATGACACAAAACACCTATTGGATGCACAAGATTGCTTAAAAACCCTAATTGGACAAGAACTAGCCTAGGGAGGACGAAAATGACCTAATTGTTCATCCAATGACACAAAAAAACCTATTGGATGCACATGATTGGTTAGAAACCCTAATTGGACAAGATTAAGTTTAGGGAGGATGAAAATGACCTAAATGTTCATCCAATGACACAAAACACCTATTGGATGCACAAGATTGGTTAAAAACCCTAATTGGACAAGATTAAGTGTAAGGAGGACGAAAATGATATAAATATTCATCCAATGACACAAAAGACCTATTGGATACACAAGATTTGTTAGAAACCCTAATTGGACAAGATTAAGTTTAGGGAGGACGAAAATGACCTAAAATGTTCATCCAATGACACAAAAACACCTATTGGATGCACAAGATTGGTGAAAAACCCTAATTAGACCAGAATAAGCCTAGGGAGAACGAAAATGACCTAAATTTTCATCCATTGACACAAAACACCTATTGGATGCACAAGATTGGTTAAAAACCCTAATTGGACAAGATTAAGTGTAGGTAGGACAAAAATGACCTAAATGTTCATCCAATGACACAAAAATACGTATTGCATACACAAGATTGGTTAAAAACCCTAATTGGACAAGAATTAGCCTAGGGAGGACGAAAATGACCTAATTGTTCATCCAATGACACAAAAACACCTATTGGATGCACAAGATTGGTTAAAAATCCTAATTTGACAAGAATAAGACTAGGGAGGACGAAAATGACCTAAATTTTCATCCATTGACACAAAACACGTATTGGTTGCACAAAATTGGTTAAAAACCCTAATTGTTCATCCAATGACACAAAAATACGTATTGCATACACAAGATTGGTTAAAAATCCTAATTGGACAAGAATTAGCCTAGGGAGGACGAAAATGACCTAATTGTTCATCCAATGACACAAAAACACCTATTGGATGCACAAGATTGGTTAAAACCCCTAATTGGACAAGAATAAGACTAGGGAGGACGAAAATGACCTAATTATTCATCCAATGACACAAACACACCTATTGGATGCAAAAGATTGGTTAGAAACCCCAATTGGACAAGAATAAGCCTAGGGAGGTCGAAAATGACCTAATTATTCATCCAATGACACAAATACAACTATTGGTTGCACAAGATTGGTTAAAAACCCTAATTGGACAAGAATTAGCGTAGGGAGGACGAAAATGACCTAATTGTTCATCCAATGACACAATAACACCTATTGGTTGCACAAGATTGGTTAAAAACCCTAATTGGACAAGAATTAGCCTAGGTTGGAAGAAAATGACGTAAATGTTCATCCAATGACACAAAAACACCTATTGGAAGTACAAGATTGGTTAGAAACCCTAATTGGACAAGAATTAGCCTAGGGATGACGAAAATGACCTAAATGTTCATCCAATGACACAAAACACCTATTGGATGCACAAGATTGGTTAAAAACCCTAATTAGACAAGATTAAGTGTAAGGAGGACGAAAATGATATAAATATTCATCCAATGACACAAAAGAGCTATTGGATACACAAGATTTGTTAGAAACCCTAATTGGACAAGATTAAGTTTAGGGAGGACGAAAATGACCTAAAATGTTCATCCAATGACACAAAAACACCTATTGGATGCACAAGATTGGTGAAAAACCCTAATTGGACAAGAATAAGCCTAGGGAGAACGAAAATGACCTAAATTTTCATCCATTGACACAAAACACCTATTGGATGCACAAGATTGGTTAAAAACCCTAATTGGACAAGATTAAGTGTAGGTAGGACAAAAATGACCTAAATGTTCATCCAATGACACAAAAATACGTATTGCATACACAAGATTGGTTAAAAACCCTAATTGGACAAGAATTAGCCTAGGGAGGACGAAAATTACCTAAATTTTCATCCATTGACACAAAACAGCTATTGGATGCACAAGATTGGTTAAAAACCCTAATTGGACAAGAATTAGCCTAGGGAGAACGAAAATGACCTAATTGTTCATCCAATGATACAAAAACACCTATTGGATGCACAATATTGGTTAGAATCCCTAATTGGACAAGATTAAGTTTAGGGAGGACGAAAATGACCTAAATGTTCATCCAATGACACAAAACACCTATTGGATGCACAAGATTGGTTAGAAACCCTGATTGGACAAGATTAAGTTTAGGGAGGACGAAAATGACCTAAAACGTTCATCCAATGACACAAAACACCTATTGGATGCACAAGATTGGTTAAAAACCCTAATTAGACAAGAAATAGCCTAGGGAGGACGAAAATGACCTAATTGTTCATCCAATGATACAAAAACACCTATTGGATGCACAAAATTGGTTAGAAACCCTAATTGGACAAGATTAAGTGTAGGGAGGACGAAAATGACATAAATATTCATCGACATAATTAATTGGAGTACGAAAATGACATAATTAATTGGACAAGAATTAGCCTAGGGAGGACGAAAATGACCTAATTGTTCATACAATGACACAAAAACACCTATTGGATGCACAAGATTGGTTAAAAACCCTAATTGGACAAGAATAAGACTAGGGAGGACGAAAATGACCTAATTATTCATCCAATGACAAACACACCTTTTGGATGTACAAGATTGGTTAGAAACCCCAATTGGACAAGAATAAGCCTAGGGAGGTCGAAAATGACCTAATTATTCATCCAATGACACAAACACAACTATTGGTTGCACAAGAATGGTTAAAAACCCTAATTGGACAAGAATTAGCCTAGGGAGGACGAAAATGACCTAATTGTTCATCCAATGACACAATAACACCTATTGGTTGCACAAGATTGGTTAAAAACCCTAATTGGACAAGAATAAGCCTAGGGAAGACGAAAATGACCTAATTATTCATCCAATGACACAAAGACGCCTATTGGATGCACAAGATTTGTTAAAAACCCTAATTGGACAAGAATAAGTCTAGGAAGGAAGAAAAGGACCTAATTATTCATCCAATGACACAAAAACACGTATTGGATGCACAAGATTGGTTAAAAACCCTAATTGGACCAGAATAAGCCTAGGGAGGACGAAAATGACCTAATTATTCATCCAATGACACAAAGACGCCTATTGGATGCACAAGATTGGTTAGAAACCCTACTTGGACAAGAATAAACCTAGGGAGGTCGAAAATGACCTAATTGTTCATCCTATGACACAAACAAACCTATTGGATACACAAGATTGGTTAGAAACCCTAATTGGACAAGAATAAGCCTAGGGCGGTCGAAAATGACCTAATTGTTCATCCAATGACACAAATACAACTATTTGATGCACAAGATTGGTTAGAAAACCTAATTGGACAAGCATAAGCCTTGGGAGGATGAAAATGACCTATATGTTAATCCAATGACACAAAAACACCTATTGGATGCACTGATTGATGAAAAACCCTAATTGGACAACATTAAGTGAAGGGAGGACGTAAAAGACCTAAATGTTCATCGAATGACACAAAAACACGTATTGGATGCACAAGATTTGTTAAAAATCCAAATGGGAGAAGAATTAGCCTAGGGAGGACGAAAATGACCTAATTGTTCATCCAATGACACAAAAACACCTATTGGATGCACAAGATTTGTTAAAAACCCGAATTGGAGAAGAATAAGTCTAGGAAGGAAGAAAAGGACCTAATTATTCATCCAATGACATAAAGACGCCTATTGGATGCACAAGATTGGTTAGAAACCCTAATTGGACAAGAATAAGCCTAGGGAGGTTGAAAATGACCTAAATGTTCATCCAATGACACAAAAAAACCTATTGGATGCACAAGATTTATTAGAAACCAAAATTGGACAAGATTAAGCATAAGCAGGACGAAAATGACCTTAATGGTCATCCAATTACACAAAAACACCTATTGGATGCACAAGATTGGTTAAAAACCCTAATTGGACAAGAATAAGTCTAGGAAGGACGAAAAGGACCTAATTATTCATCCAATGACACAAAGACGCCTATTGGATGCACAAGATTGGTTAGAAACCCTAATTGGACAAGAATAAGCATAGGGAGGTTGAAAATGACCTAAATGTTCATCCAATGACACAAAAATACCTATTGGATGCACAAGATTTATTAGAATCCAAAATTGGACAAGATTAAGCATAAGCAGGACCAAAATGACCTTAATGTTCATCCAATTACACAAAAACACCTATTGGATGCAGAAGATTGGTTAAAAACACTAATTGGACAAGATTAAGTGTAGGGAGGACGAAAATGACCTAAATGTTCATCCAATGACACATAAACACCTAGTGGATGCTCAAGATTGGTTAGAAACCCTAATTGGACAAGAATAAGCCTAGGGAGGTCGAAAATGACCTAATTGTTCATCCAATGACACAAATACAACTATTTGATGCACAAGATTGGTTAGAAACCCTAATTGGACAAGCATAAGCCTTGGGAGGATGAAAATGACCTAAATGTTAATCCAATGACACAAAAACACCTATTGGATACACAAGATTGATTAAAAACCCTAATTGGACAAGATTAAGTGAAGGGAGGACGAAAATGACCTAAATGTTCATCGAATGACACAAAAACACGTATTGGATGCACAAGATTTGTTAAAAATCCAAATGGGAGAAGAATTAGCCTAGGGAGGACGAAAATGACCTATGACGTAATTGTTCATCCAATGATACAAAAACACCTATTGGATGCACAAAATTGGTTAGAAACCCTAATTGGACAAGATTAAGTGTAGGGAGGACGAAAATGACATAAATACTCATCCAATGACACAAAAACACCTATTGGATGCACAAGATTGGTTAAAAACCCTAATTGGACAAGATTAAGTGTAGGGAGTACGAAAATGACATAAATATTCATCCAATGACACAAAAACACCTATTGGATGCACAAGATTGGTTAAAAACCCTAATTGGACAAGATTAAGTGTAAGGAGGTCGAAAATGACATAAATATTCATCCAATGACACAAAAACACCTATTGGATGCACAAGATTGGTTAAAAACCCTAATTGGACAAGATTAAGTTTAGGGAGGACGAAAATGACCTAAATGTTCATCCAATGACACAAAACACCTATTGGATGCACAAGATTGGTTAAAAACCCTAATAGGACAAGATTAAGTGTAAGGAGGACGAAAATGACATAAATATTCATTCAATGACACAAAAACACCTATTGGATGCACAAGATTGGTTAAAAACCCTAATTGGACAAGAATTAGCCTAGGGAGGACGAAAATGACCTAAAATGTTCATCCAATGACACAAAACACCTATTGGATGCACAAGATTGGTTAAAAACCCTAATTGGACAAGAATTAGCCTAGGGAGGACGAAAATGACCTAATTGTGCATCCAATGACACAAAAAAACCTATTGGATGCACATGATTGGTGAAAAACCCTAATTGGACAAGAATAAGCCTAGGGAGAACGAAAATGACCTAAATTTTCATCCATTGACACAAAACACCTATTGGATGCACAAGATTGGTTAAAAACCCTAATTGGACAAGAATTAGCCTAGGGAGGACGAAAATGACCTAATTATTCATCCAATGATACAAAAACACCTATTGGATGCACAATATTGGTTAGAAACCCTAATTGGACAAGATTAAGTTTAGGGAGGACGAAAATGAGCTAAAATGTTCATCCAATGACACAAAACACCTATTGGATGCACAAGATTGGTTAAAAACCCTAATTGGACAAGATTAAGTGTAAGGAGGACGAAAATGACATAAATATTCATCCAATGACACAAAAACACCTATTGGATGCACAAGATTGGTTAAAAACCCTAATTGGACAAGAATTAGCCTAGGTTGGAAGAAAATGACGTAAATGTTCATCCAATGACACAAAAACACCTATTGGAAGTACAAGATTGGTTAGAAACCCTAATTGGACAAGAATTAGCCTAGGGATGACGAAAATGACCTAAATGTTCATCCAATGACACAAAAACACCTATTGGATGCACAAGATTGGTGAAAAACCCTAATTGGACAAGAATAAGCCTAGGGAGAACGAAAATGACCTAAATTTTCATCCATTGACACAAAACACCTATTGGATGGACAAGATTGGTTAAAAACCCTAATTGGACAAGATTAAGTGTAGGGAGGACAAAAATGACCTAAATGTTCATCCAATGACACAAAAATACGTATTGCACACACAAGATTGGTTAAAAACCCTAATTGGACAAGAATTAGCCTAGGGAGGACGAAAATGACCTAATTGTTCATCCAATGACACAAAAACACCTATTGGATGCACAAGATTGGTTAAAAACCCTAATTGGACAAGAATAAGACTAGGGAGGACGAAAATGACCTAATTATTCATCCAATGACAAACACACCTTTTGGATGCACAAGATTGGTTAGAAACCCCAATTGGACAAGAATAAGCCTAGGGAGGTCGAAAATGACCTAATTATTCATCCAATGACACAAACACAACTATTGGTTGCACAAGAATGGTTAAAAACCATAATTGGACAAGAATTAGCCTAGGGAGGACGAAAATGACCTAATTGTTCATCCAATGACACAATAACACCTATTGGTTGCACAAGATTGGTTAAAAACCCTAATTGGACAAGAATAAGCCTAGGGAAGACGAAAATGACCTAATTATTCATCCAATGACACAAAGACGCCTATTGGATGCACAAGATTTGTTAAAAACCCTAATTGGACAAGAATAAGTCTAGGAAGGAAGAAAAGGACCTAATTATTCATCCAATGACACAAAAACACGTATTGGATGCACAAGATTGGTTAAAAACCCTAATTGGACCAGAATAAGCCTAGGGAGGACGAAAATGACCTAATTATTCATCCAATGACACAAAGACGCCTATTGGATGCACAAGATTGGTTAGAAACCCTACTTGGACAAGAATAAGCCTAGGGAGGTCGAAAATGACCTAATTGTTCATCCTATGACACAAACACACCTATTGGATACACAAGATTGGTTAGAAACCCTAATTGGACAAGAATAAGCCTAGGGCGGTCGAAAATGACCTAATTGTTCATCCAATGACACAAATACAACTATTTGATGCACAAGATTGGTTAGAAAACCTAATTGGACAAGCATAAGCCTTGGGAGGATGAAAATGACCTATATGTTAATCCAATGACACAAAAACACCTATTGGATGCACTGATTGATGAAAAACCCTAATTGGACAACATTAAGTGAAGGGAGGACGTAAAAGACCTAAATGTTCATCGAATGACACAAAAACACGTATTGGATGCACAAGATTTGTTAAAAATCCAAATGGGAGAAGAATTAGCCTAGGGAAGACGAAAATGACCTAATTGTTCATCCAATGACACAAAAACACCTATTGGATGCACAAGATTTGTTAAAAACCCGAATTGGACAAGAATAAGTCTAGGAAGGAAGAAAAGGACCTAATTATTCATCCAATGACACAAAGACGCCTATTGGATGCACAAGATTGGTTAGAAACCCTAATTGGACAAGAATAAGCCTAGGGAGGTTGAAAATGACCTAAATGTTCATCCAATGACACAAAAATACCTATTGGATGCACAAGATTTATTAGAAACCAAAATTGGACAAGATTAAGCATAAGCAGGACCAAAATGACCTTAATGTTCATCCAATTACACAAAAACACCTATTGGATGCAGAAGATTGGTTAAAAACACTAATTGGACAAGATTAAGTGTAGGGAGGACGAAAATGACCTAAATGTTCATCCAATGACACATAAACACCTAGTGGATGCTCAAGATTGGTTAGAAACCCTAATTGGACAAGAATAAGCCTAGGGAGGTCGAAAATGACCTAATTGTTCATCCTATAACACAAACAAACCTATTGGATACACAAGATTGGTTAGAAACCCTAATTGGACAAGAATAAGCCTAGGGAGGACGAAAATGACCTAATTGTTCATCCAATGACACAAATACAACTATTTGATGCACAAGATTGGTTAGAAACCCTAATTGGACAAGCATAAGCCTTGGGAGGATGAAAATGACCTAAATGTTAATCCAATGACACAAAAACACCTATTGGATACACAAGATTGATTAAAAACCCTAATTGGACAATATTAAGTGAAGGGAGGACGAAAATGACCTAAATGTTCATCGAATGACACAAAAACACGTATTGGATGCACAAGATTTGTTAAAAATCCAAATGGGAGAAGAATTAGCCTAGGGAGGACGAAAATGACCTATGACGTAATTGTTCATCCAATGATACAAAAACACCTATTGGATGCACAAAATTGGTTAGAAACCCTAATTGGACAAGATTAAGTGTAGGGAGGACGAAAATGACATAAATACTCATCCAATGACACAAAAACACCTATTGGATGCACAAGATTGGTTAAAAACCCTAATTGGACAAGATTAAGTGTAGGGAGTACGAAAATGACATAAATATTCATCCAATGACACAAAAACACCTATTGGATGCACAAGATTGGTTAAAAACCCTAATTGGACAAGATTTAGCCTAGGGAGGACGAAAATGACCTAAATGTTCATCCAATGACAGAAAACACCTATTGGATACACAAGATTTGTTAGAAACCCTAATTGGACAAGATTAAGTTTAGGGAGGACGAAAATGACCTAAAATGTTCATCCAATGACACAAAACACCTATTGGATGCACAAGATTGGTTAAAAACCCTAATTGGACAAGAATTAGCCTAGGGAGGACAAAAATGACCTAATTGTTCATCCAATGACACAAGAAAACCTATTGGATGCACATGATTTGTTAGAAACCCTAATTGGACAAGATTAAGTTTAGGGACGACGAAAATGACCTAAATGTTCATCCAATGATACAAAAACACCTATTGGATGCACAAAATTGGTTAGAAACCCTAATTGGACAAGATTAAGTGTAGGGAGGACGAAAATGACATAAAAATTCATCCAATGACACAAAAACACCTATTGGATGCACAAGATTGGTTAAAAACCCTAATTGGACAAGATTAAGTGTAAGGAGTACGAAAATGACATAAATATTCATCCAATGACACAAAAAAACCTATTGGATGCACAAGATTGGTTAAAAACCCTAATTGGACAAGAATTAGCCTAGGTAGGACGAAAATGACGTAAATGTTCATCCAACGACACAAAAACACCTATTGGAAGTACAAGATTGGTTAGAAACCCTAATTGGACAAGAATTAGCCTAGGGATGACGAAAATGACCTAAATGTTCATCCAATGACACAAAAACACCTATTGGATGCACAAGATTGGTGAAAAACCCTAATTGGACAAGAATAAGCCTAGGGAGAACGAAAATGACCTAAATTTTCATCCATTGACACAAAACACCTATTGGATGGACAAGATTGGTTAAAAACCCTAATTGGACAAGATTAAGTGTAGGGAGTACGAAAATGACATAAATATTCATCGACATAATTAATTGGAGTACGAAAATGACATAATTAATTGGACAAGAATTAGCCTAGGGAGGACGAAAATGACCTAATTGTTCATACAATGACACAAAAACACCTATTGGATGCACAAGATTGGTTAAAAACCCTAATTGGACAAGAATTAGCCTAGGGAGGACGAAAATGACCTAATTGTTCATCCAATGACACAATAACACCTATTGGTTGCACAAGATTGGTTAAAAACCCTAATTGGACAAGAATAAGCCTAGGGAAGACGAAAATGACCTAATTATTCATCCAATGACACAAAGACGCCTATTGGATGCACAAGATTTGTTAAAAACCCTAATTGGACAAGAATAAGTCTAGGAAGGAAGAAAAGGACCTAATTATTCATCCAATGACACAAAAACACGTATTGGATGCACAAGATTGGTTAAAAACCCTAATTGGACCAGAATAAGCCTAGGGAGGACGAAAATGACCTAATTATTCATCCAATGACACAAAGACGCCTATTGGATGCACAAGATTGGTTAGAAACCCTACTTGGACAAGAATAAGCCTAGGGAGGTCGAAAATGACCTAATTGTTCATCCTATGACACAAACACACCTATTGGATACACAAGATTGGTTAGAAACCCTAATTGGACAAGAATAAGCCTAGGGCGGTCGAAAATGACCTAATTGTTCATCCAATGACACAAATACAACTATTTGATGCACAAGATTGGTTAGAAAACCTAATTGGACAAGCATAAGCCTTGGGAGGATGAAAATGACCTATATGTTAATCCAATGACACAAAAACACCTATTGGATGCACTGATTGATGAAAAACCCTAATTGGACAACATTAAGTGAAGGGAGGACGTAAAAGACCTAAATGTTCATCGAATGACACAAAAACACGTATTGGATGCACAAGATTTGTTAAAAATCCAAATGGGAGAAGAATTAGCCTAGGGAGGACGAAAATGACCTAATTGTTCATCCAATGACACAAAAACACCTATTGGATGCACAAGATTTGTTAAAAACCCGAATTGGAGAAGAATAAGTCTAGGAAGGAAGAAAAGGACCTAATTATTCATCCAATGACATAAAGACGCCTATTGGATGCACAAGATTGGTTAGAAACCCTAATTGGACAAGAATAAGCCTAGGGAGGTTGAAAATGACCTAAATGTTCATCCAATGACACAAAAAAACCTATTGGATGCACAAGATTTATTAGAAACCAAAATTGGACAAGATTAAGCATAAGCAGGACGAAAATGACCTTAATGGTCATCCAATTACACAAAAACACCTATTGGATGCACAAGATTGGTTAAAAACCCTAATTGGACAAGAATAAGTCTAGGAAGGACGAAAAGGACCTAATTATTCATCCAATGACACAAAGACGCCTATTGGATGCACAAGATTGGTTAGAAACCCTAATTGGACAAGAATAAGCATAGGGAGGTTGAAAATGACCTAAATGTTCATCCAATGACACAAAAATACCTATTGGATGCACAAGATTTATTAGAATCCAAAATTGGACAAGATTAAGCATAAGCAGGACCAAAATGACCTTAATGTTCATCCAATTACACAAAAACACCTATTGGATGCAGAAGATTGGTTAAAAACACTAATTGGACAAGATTAAGTGTAGGGAGGACGAAAATGACCTAAATGTTCATCCAATGACACATAAACACCTAGTGGATGCTCAAGATTGGTTAGAAACCCTAATTGGACAAGAATAAGCCTAGGGAGGTCGAAAATGACCTAATTGTTCATCCAATGACACAAATACAACTATTTGATGCACAAGATTGGTTAGAAACCCTAATTGGACAAGCATAAGCCTTGGGAGGATGAAAATGACCTAAATGTTAATCCAATGACACAAAAACACCTATTGGATACACAAGATTGATTAAAAACCCTAATTGGACAATATTAAGTGAAGGGAGGACGAAAATGACCTAAATGTTCATCGAATGACACAAAAACACGTATTGGATGCACAAGATTTGTTAAAAATCCAAATGGGAGAAGAATTAGCCTAGGGAGGACGAAAATGACCTATGACGTAATTGTTCATCCAATGATACAAAAACACCTATTAGATGCACAAAATTGGTTAGAAACCCTAATTGGAAAAGATTAAGTGTAGGGAGGACGAAAATGACATAAATACTCATCCAATGACACAAAAACACCTATTGGATGCACAAGATTGGTTAAAAACCCTAATTGTACAAGATTAAGTGTAGGCAGTACGAAAATGACATAAATATTCATCCAATGACACAAAAACACCTATTGGATGCACAAGATTGGTTAAAAACCCTAATTGGACAAGATTAAGTGTAAGGAGTACGAAAATGACATAAATATTCATCCAATGACACAAAAAAACCTATTGGATGCACAAGATTGGTTAAAAACCCTAATTGGACAAGAATTAGCCTAGGTTGGACGAAAATGACGTAAATGTTCATCCAACGACACAAAAACACCTATTGGAAGTACAAGATTGGTTAGAAACCCTAATTGGACAAGAATTAGCCTAGGGATGACGAAAATGACCTAAATGTTCATCCAATGACACAAAACACCTATTGGATGCACAAGATTGGTTAAAAACTCTAATTGGACAAGAATTAGCCTAGGGATACGAAAATGACCTAATAGTTCATCCAATGACACAAAAACACCTATTGGATGCACAAGATTGGTTAAAAACCCTAATTGGACAAGATTAAGTGTAAGGAGTACGAAAATGACATAAATATTCATCCAATGACACAAAAAAACCTATTGGATGCACAAGATTGGTTAAAAACCCTAATTGGACAAGAATTAGCCTAGGTTGGACGAAAATGACGTAAATGTTCATCCAATGACACAAAAACACCTATTGGAAGTACAAGATTGGTTAGAAACCCTAATTGGACAAGAATTAGCCTAGGGATGACGAAAATGACCTAAATGTTCATCCAATGACACAAAACACCTATTGGATGCACAAGATTGGTTAAAAACTCTAATTGGACAAGAATTAGCCTAGGGATACGAAAATGACCTAAATGTTCATCGAATGACACAAAAACATCTATTGGATGCACAAGATTGCTTAAAAACCCTAATTGGACAAGATTAAGTGTAGGGAGGACGAAAATGACATAAATATTCATCCAATGACACAAAAACAACTATTGGATGCACAAGATTGGTTAAAAACCCTAATTGGACAAGAATTAGCCTAGGGAGGACGAAAATGACGTAAATGTTCATCCAACGACACAAAAACACCTATTGGAAGTACAAGATTGGTTAGAAACCCTAATTTGACAAGAATTAGCCTAGGGAGGACGAAAATGAGCTAAATGTTCATCCAATGACACAAAACACCTATTGGATGCACAAGATTGCTTAAAAACCCTAATTGGACAAGAATTAGCCTAGGGAGGACGAAAATGACCTAAATGTTCATCCAATGACCCAAAAAAACCTATTGGATGCACATGATTGGTTAGAAACCCTAATTGGACAAGATTAAGTTTAGGGAGGACGAAAATGACCTAAATGTTCATCCAATGACAGAAAACACCTATTGGATACACAAGATTTGTTAGAAACCCTAATTGGACAAGATTAAGTTTAGGGAGGACGAAAATGACCTAAAATGTTCATCCAATGACACAAAAACACCTATTGGATGCACAAGATTGGTGAAAAACCCTAATTGGACAAGAATAAGCCTAGGGAGAACGAAAATGACCTAAATTTTCATCCATTGACACAAAACACCTATTGGATGGACAAGATTGGTTAAAAACCCTAATTGGACAAGATTAAGTGTAGGGAGGACAAAAATGACCTAAATGTTCATCCAATGACACAAAAATACGTATTGCACACACAAGATTGGTTAAAAACCCTAATTGGACAAGAATTAGCCTAGGGAGGACGAAAATGACCTAATTGTTCATCCAATGACACAAAAACACCTATTGGATGCACAAGATTGGTTAAAAACCCTAATTGGACAAGAATAAGACTAGGGAGGACGAAAATGACCTAATTATTCATCCAATGACAAACACACCTTTTGGATGCACAAGATTGGTTAGAAACCCCAATTGGACAAGAATAAGCCTAGGGAGGTCGAAAATGACCTAATTATTCATCCAATGACACAAACACAACTATTGGTTGCACAAGAATGGTTAAAAACCCTAATTGGACAAGAATTAGCCTAGGGAGGACGAAAATGACCTAATTGTTCATCCAATGACACAATAACACCTATTGGTTGCACAAGATTGGTTAAAAACCCTAATTGGACAAGAATAAGCCTAGGGAAGACGAAAATGACCTAATTATTCATCCAATGACACAAAGACGCCTATTGGATGCACAAGATTTGTTAAAAACCCTAATTGGACAAGAATAAGTCTAGGAAGGAAGAAAAGGACCTAATTATTCATCCAATGACACAAAAACACGTATTGGATGCACAAGATTGGTTAAAAACCCTAATTGGACCAGAATAAGCCTAGGGAGGACGAAAATGACCTAATTATTCATCCAATGACACAAAGACGCCTATTGGATGCACAAGATTGGTTAGAAACCCTACTTGGACAAGAATAAGCCTAGGGAGGTCGAAAATGACCTAATTGTTCATCCTATGACACAAACAAACCTATTGGATACACAAGATTGGTTAGAAACCCTAATTGGACAAGAATAAGCCTAGGGCGGTCGAAAATGACCTAATTGTTCATCCAATGACACAAATACAACTATTTGATGCACAAGATTGGTTAGAAAACCTAATTGGACAAGCATAAGCCTTGGGAGGATGAAAATGACCTATATGTTAATCCAATGACACAAAAACACCTATTGGATGCACTGATTGATGAAAAACCCTAATTGGACAACATTAAGTGAAGGGAGGACGTAAAAGACCTAAACGTTCATCGAATGACACAAAAACACGTATTGGATGCACAAGATTTGTTAAAAATCCAAATGGGAGAAGAATTAGCCTAGGGAGGACGAAAATGACCTAATTGTTCATCCAATGACACAAAAACACCTATTGGATGCACAAGATTTGTTAAAAACCCGAATTGGACAAGAATAAGTCTAGGAAGGAAGAAAAGGACCTAATTATTCATCCAAAGACATAAAGACGCCTATTGGATGCACAAGATTGGTTAGAAACCCTAATTGGACAAGAATAAGCCTAGGGAGGTTGAAAATGACCTAAATGTTCATCCAATGACACAAAAAAACCTATTGGATGCACAAGATTTATTAGAAACCAAAATTGGACAAGATTAAGCATAAGCACGACGAAAATGACCTTAATGGTCATCCAATTACACAAAAACACCTATTGGATGCACAAGATTGGTTAAAAACCCTAATTGGACAAGAATAAGTCTAGGAAGGACGAAAAGGACCTAATTATTCATCCAATGACACAAAGACGCCTATTGGATGCACAAGATTGGTTAGAAACCCTAATTGGACAAGAATAAGCCTAGGGAGGTTGAAAATGACCTAAATGTTCATCCAATGACACAAAAATACCTATTGGATGCACAAGATTTATTAGAAACCAAAATTGGACAAGATTAAGCATAAGCAGGACCAAAATGACCTTAATGTTCATCCAATTACACAAAAACACCTATTGGATGCAGAAGATTGGTTAAAAACACTAATTGGACAAGATTAAGTGTAGGGAGGACGAAAATGACCTAAATGTTCATCCAATGACACATAAACACCTAGTGGATGCTCAAGATTGTTTAGAAACCCTAATTGGACAAGAATAAGCCTAGGGAGGTCGAAAATGACCTAATTGTTCATCCTATAACACAAACAAACCTATTGGATACACAAGATTGGTTAGAAACCCTAATTGGACAAGAATAAGCCTAGGGAGGTCGAAAATGACCTAATTGTTCATCCAATGACACAAATACAACTATTTGATGCACAAGATTGGTTAGAAACCCTAATTGGACAAGCATAAGCCTTGGGAGGATGAAAATGACCTAAATGTTAATCCAATGACACAAAAACACCTATTGGATACACAAGATTGATTAAAAACCCTAATTGGACAATATTAAGTGAAGGGAGGACGAAAATGACCTAAATGTTCATCGAATGACACAAAAACACGTATTGGATGCACAAGATTTGTTAAAAATCCAAATGGGAGAAGAATTAGCCTAGGGAGGACGAAAATGACCTATGACGTAATTGTTCATCTAATGATACAAAAACACCTATTGGATGCACAAAATTGGTTAGAAACCCTAATTGGACAAGATTAAGTGTAGGGAGGACGAAAATGACATAAATACTCATCCAATGACACAAAAACACCTATTGGATGCACAAGATTGGTTAAAAACCCTAATTGGACAAGATTAAGTGTAGGGAGTACGAAAATGACATAAATATTCATCCAATGACACAAAAACACCTATTGGATGCACAAGATTGGTTAAAAACCCTAATTGGACAAGAATTAGCCTAGGGAGGACGAAAATGACCTAAATGTTCATCCAATGACAGAAAACACCTATTGGATACACAAGATTTGTTAGAAACCCTAATTGGACAAGATTAAGTTTAGGGAGGACGAAAATGACCTAAAATGTTCATCCAATGACACAAAACACCTATTGGATGCACAAGATTG
>JBBPBS010001057.1:352884-400669 GCA_037974835.1 Cicer judaicum | reverse complement strand
TGGATGCACATGATTTGTTAGAAACCCTAATTGGACAAGATTAAGTTTAGGGACGACGAAAATGACCTAAATGTTCATCCAATGATACAAAAACACCTATTGGATGCACAAAATTGGTTAGAAACCCTAATTGGACAAGATTAAGTGTAGGGAGGACGAAAATGACATAAAAATTCATCCAATGACACAAAAACACCTATTGGATGCACAAGATTGGTTAAAAACCCTAATTGGACAAGATTAAGTGTTAGAAGTACGAAAATGACATAAATATTCATCCAATGACACAAAAAAACCTATTGGATGCACAAGATTGGTTAAAAACCCTAATTGGACAAGAATTAGCCTAGGTAGGACGAAAATGACGTAAATGTTCATCCAACGACACAAAAACACCTATTGGAAGTACAAGATTGGTTAGAAACCCTAATTGGACAAGAATTAGCCTAGGGATGACGAAAATGACCTAAATGTTCATCCAATGACACAAAACACCTATTGGATGCACAAGATTGGTTAAAAACTCTAATTGGACAAGAATTAGCCTAGGGATACGAAAATGACCTAAATGTTCATCGAATGACACAAAAACATCTATTGGATGCACAAGATTGCTTAAAAACCCTAATTGGACAAGATTAAGTGTAGGGAGGACGAAAATGACATAAATATTCATCCAATGACACAAAAACAACTATTGGATGCACAAGATTGGTTAAAAACCCTAATTGGACAAGAATTAGCCTAGGGAGGACGAAAATGACGTAAATGTTCATCCAACGACACAAAAACACCTATTGGAAGTACAAGATTGGTTAGAAACCCTAATTTGACAAGAATTAGCCTAGGGAGGACGAAAATGAGCTAAATGTTCATCCAATGACACAAAACACCTATTGGATGCACAAGATTGCTTAAAAACCCTAATTGGACAAGAATTAGCCTAGGGAGGACGAAAATGACCTAAATGTTCATCCAATGACCCAAAAAAACCTATTGGATGCACATGATTGGTTAGAAACCCTAATTGGACAAGATTAAGTTTAGGGAGGACGAAAATGACCTAAATGTTCATCCAATGACAGAAAACACCTATTGGATACACAAGATTTGTTAGAAACCCTAATTGGACAAGATTAAGTTTAGGGAGGACGAAAATGACCTAAAATGTTCATCCAATGACACAAAAACACCTATTGGATGCACAAGATTGGTGAAAAACCCTAATTGGACAAGAATAAGCCTAGGGAGAACGAAAATGACCTAAATTTTCATCCATTGACACAAAACACCTATTGGATGGACAAGATTGGTTAAAAACCCTAATTGGACAAGATTAAGTGTAGGGAGGACAAAAATGACCTAAATGTTCATCCAATGACACAAAAATACGTATTGCACACACAAGATTGGTTAAAAACCCTAATTGGACAAGAATTAGCCTAGGGAGGACGAAAATGACCTAATTGTTCATCCAATGACACAAAAACACCTATTGGATGCACAAGATTGGTTAAAAACCCTAATTGGACAAGAATTAGCCTAGGGAGGACGAAAATGACCTAAATGTTCATCCAATGACAGAAAACACCTATTGGATACACAAGATTTGTTAGAAACCCTAATTGGACAAGATTAAGTTTAGGGACGACGAAAATGACCTAAAATGTTCATCCAATGACACAAAACACCTATTGGATGCACAAGATTGGTTAAAAACCCTAATTGGACAAGAATTAGCCTAGGGAGGACAAAAATGACCTAATTGTTCATCCAATGACACAAAAAAACCTACTGGATGCACATGATTTGTTAGAAACCCTAATTGGACAAGATTAAGTTTAGGGACGACGAAAATGACCTAAATGTTCATCCAATGATACAAAAACACCTATTGGATGCACAAAATTGGTTAGAAACCCTAATTGGACAAGATTAAGTGTAGGGAGGACGAAAATGACATAAAAATTCATCCAATGACACAAAAACACCTATTGGATGCACAAGATTGGTTAAAAACCCTAATTGGACAAGAATTAGCCTAGGTTGGACGAAAATGACGTAAATGTTCATCCAACGACACAAAAACACCTATTGGAAGTACAAGATTGGTTAGAAACCCTAATTGGACAAGAATTAGCCTAGGGATGACGAAAATGACCTAAATGTTCATCCAATGACACAAAACACCTATTGGATGCACAAGATTGGTTAAAAACCCTAATTGGACAAGAATTAGCCTAGGGAGGACAAAAATGACCTAATTGTTCATCCAATGACACAAAAAAACCTATTGGATGCACATGATTTGTTAGAAACCCTAATTGGACAAGATTAAGTTTTGGGAGGACGAAAATGACCTAAATGTACATCCAATGATACAAAAACACCTATTGGATGCACAAAATTGGTTAGAAACCCTAATTGGACAAGATTAAGTGTAGGGAGGACGAAAATGACATAAAAATTCATCCAATGACACAAAAACACCTATTGGATGCACAAGATTGGTTAAAAACCCTAATTGGACAAGATTAAGTGTAAGGAGTACGAAAATGACATAAATATTCATCCAATGACACAAAAAAACCTATTGGATGCACAAGATTGGTTAAAAACCCTAATTGGACAAGAATTAGCCTAGGTTGGACGAAAATGATGTAAATGTTCATCCAACGACACAAAAACACCTATTGGAAGTACAAGATTGGTTAGAAACCCTAATTGGACAAGAATTAGCCTAGGGATGACGAAAATGACCTAAATGTTCATCCAATGACACAAAACACCTATTGGATGCACAAGATTGGTTAAAAACTCTAATTGGACAAGAATTAGCCTAGGGATACGAAAATGACCTAATAGTTCATCCAATGACACAAAAACACCTATTGGATGCACATGATTGGTTAGAAACCCTAATTGGACAAGATTAAGTTTAGGGAGGACGAAAATGACCTAAAACGTTCATGCAATGACACAAAACACCTATTGGATGCACAAGATTGGTTAAAAACCCTAATTGGACAAGAATAAGCCTAGGGAGAACGAAAATGACCTAAAATTTCATCCATTGACACAAAACACCTATTGGATGCACAAGAGTGGTTAAAAACCCTAATTGGACAAGAATTAGCCTAGGGTGGACGAAAATGACCTAATTGTTCATCCAATGATACAAAAACACCTATTGGATGCACAATATTGGTTAGAAACCCTAATTGGACAAGATTAAGTTTAGGAAGGACGAAAATGACCTAAATGTTCATCCAATGACACAAAACACCTATTGGATGCACAAGATTGGTTAAAAACCGTATTTGGACAAGAATTAGCCTAGGGAGGCAAAATGACCTAATTGTTCATCCAAGGACACAAAAACACCTATTGGATGCACATGATTGGTTAGAAACCCTAATTGGACAAGATTAAGTTTAGGGAGGAAGAAAATGACCTAAATGTTCATCCAATGACACAAAAAAACCTATTGGATGCACATGATTTGTTAGAAACCCTAATTGGACAAGATTAAGTTTAGGGAGGACGAAAATGACCTAAATGTTCATCCAATGATACAAAAACACCTATTGGATGCACAAAATTGGTTAGAAACCCTAATTGGACAAGATTAAGTGTAGGGAGGACGAAAATGACATAAATACTCATCCAATGACACAAAAACACCTATTGGATGCACAAGATTGGTTAAAAACCCTAATTGGACAAGATTAAGTGTAGGGAGTACGAAAATGACATAAATATTCATCCAATGACACAAAAACACCTATTGGATACACAAGATTGATTAAAAACCCTAATTGGACAATATTAAGTGAAGGGAGGACGAAAATGACCTAAATGTTCATCGAATGACACAAAAACACGTATTGGATGCACAAGATTTGTTAAAAATCCAAATGGGAGAAGAATTAGCCTAGGGAGGACGAAAATGACCTATGACGTAATTGTTCATCCAATGATACAAAAACACCTATTGGATGCACAAAATTGGTTAGAAACCCTAATTGGACAAGATTAAGTGTAGGGAGGACGAAAATGACATAAATACTCATCCAATGACACAAAAACACCTATTGGATGCACAAGATTGGTTAAAAACCCTAATTGGACAAGATTAAGTGTAGGGAGGACGAAAATGACATAAATATTCATCCAATGACACAAAAACACCTATTGGATGCACAAGATTGGTTAAAAACCCTAATTGGACAAGATTAAGTTTAGGGAGGACGAAAATGACCTAAATGTTCATCCAATGACACAAAACACCTATTGGATCCACAAGATTGGTTAAAAACCCTAATTGGACAAGATTAAGTGTAAGGAGGACGAAAATGACATAAATATTCATCCAATGACACAAAAACACCTATTGGATGCACAAGATTGGTTAAAAACCCTAATTGGATAAGATTAAGTGTACGGAGTACGAAAATGACATAAATATTCATCCAATGATACAAAAACACCTATTGGATGCA
Organism: Cicer judaicum; assembly: GCA_037974835.1. Lineage (NCBI taxonomy): Eukaryota > Viridiplantae > Streptophyta > Magnoliopsida > Fabales > Fabaceae > Cicer > Cicer judaicum. Next base: position 396,167 of record JBBPBS010001057.1, on the reverse strand, counting down.
CATGATTGGTTAAAAACCCTTATTGGACAAGAATTAGCCTAGGGAGGACGAAAATGACCTAAATGTTTATCAAATGATACAAAAACACCTATTGGAAGTACAAGATTGGTTAGAAACCCTAATTGGACAAGAATTACCTTAGGGAAGACGAAAATGACCTAAATGTTCATCCAATGACACAAAAACACCTATTGGATGCACAATATTGGTTAAAAACCCTAATTGGACTAGAATAAGCCTAGGGAGAACGAAAATGACCTAAATTTTCATCCATTGACACAAAACACGTACTGGATGCACAAGATTGGTTAAAAACCCTAATTGGACAAGAATTTGGCTAGGGAGGACGAAAATGACCTAATTGTTCATCCAATGATACAAAAACACCTATTGGATGCACAAAACTGGTTAGAAACCCTAATTGGACAAGATTAAGTGTAGGGAGGACGAACATGACATAAATATTCATCCAATGACACAAAAACACCTATTGGATGCACAAGATTGGTTAAAAACCCTAATTGGACAAGATTAAGTGTAGGGAGTACGAAAATGACATAAATATTCATCCAATGACACAAAAACACCTATTGGATGCACAAGATTGGTTAAAAACCCTAATTGGACAAGATTAAGTTTAGGGAGGACAAAAATGACCTAAATGTTCATCCAATGACACAAAACACCTATTGGATCCACAAGATTGGTTAAAAACCCTAATTGGACAAGATTAAGTGTAAGGAGGACGAAAATGACATAAATATTCATCCAATGACACAAAAACACCTATTGGATGCACAAGATTGGTTAAAAACCCTAATTGGACAAGATTAAGTTTAGGGAGGACGAAAATGACCTAAAATGTTCATCCAATGACACAAAACACCTATTGGATGCACAAGATTGGTTAAAAACCCTAATTAGACAAGAAATAGCCTAGGGAGGACGAAAATGACCTAATTGTTCATCCAATGATACAAAAACACCTATTGGATGCACAAAATTGGTTAGAAACCCTAATTGGACAAGATTAAGTGTAGGGAGGACGAAAATGACATAAAAATTCATCCAATGACACAAAAACACCTATTGGATGCACAAGATTGGTTAAAAACCCTAATTGGACAAGATTAAGTGTAGGGAGGACGAAAATGACATAAAAATTCATCCAATGACACAAAAACACCTATTGGATGCACAAGATTGGTTAAAAACCCTAATTGGACAAGATTAAGTGTAAGGAGTACGAAAATAACATAAATATTCATCCAATGACACAAAAAAACCTATTGGATGCACAAGATTGGTTAAAAACCCTAATTGGACAAGAATTAGCCTAGGTTGGACGAAAATGACGTAAATGTTCATCCAACGACACAAAAACACCTATTGGAAGTACAAGATTGGTTAGAAACCCTAATTGGACAAGAATTAGCCTAGGGATGACGAAAATGACCTAAATGTTCATCCAATGACACAAAACACCTATTGGATGCACAAGATTGGTTAAAAACCCTAATTGGACAAGAATTAGCCTAGGGAAGACAAAAATGACCTAATTGTTCATCCAATGACACAAAAAAACCTATTGGATGCACATGATTTGTTAGAAACCCTAATTGGACAAGATTAAGTTTAGGGACGACGAAAATGACCTAAATGTTCATCCAATGACACAAAAACACCTATTGGATGCACAAAATTGGTTAGAAACCCTAATTGGACAAGATTAAGTGTAGGGAGGACGAAAATGACATAAAAATTCATCCAATGACACAAAAACACCTATTGGATGCACAAGATTGGTTAAAAACCCTAATTGGACAAGATTAAGTGTAAGGAGTACGAAAATGACATAAATATTCATCCAATGACACAAAAAAACCTATTGGATGCACAAGATTGGTTAAAAACCCTAATTGGACAAGAATTAGCCTAGGTAGGACGAAAATGACGTAAATGTTCATCCAACGACACAAAAACACCTATTGGAAGTACAAGATTGGTTAGAAACCCTAATTGGACAAGAATTAGCCTAGGGATGACGAAAATGACCTAAATGTTCATCCAATGACACAAAACACCTATTGGATGCACAAGATTGGTTAAAAACTCTAATTGGACAAGAATTAGCCTAGGGATACGAAAATGACCTAAATGTTCATCGAATGACACAAAAACATCTATTGGATGCACAAGATTGCTTAAAAACCCTAATTGGACAAGATTAAGTGTAGGGAGGACGAAAATGACATAAATATTCATCCAATGACACAAAAACAACTATTGGATGCACAAGATTGGTTAAAAACCCTAATTGGACAAGAATTAGCCTAGGGAGGACGAAAATGACGTAAATGTTCATCCAACGACACAAAAACACCTATTGGAAGTACAAGATTGGTTAGAAACCCTAATTTGACAAGAATTAGCCTAGGGAGGACGAAAATGAGCTAAATGTTCATCCAATGACACAAAACACCTATTGGATGCACAAGATTGCTTAAAAACCCTAATTGGACAAGAATTAGCCTAGGGAGGACGAAAATGACCTAAATGTTCATCCAATGACCCAAAAAAACCTATTGGATGCACATGATTGGTTAGAAACCCTAATTGGACAAGATTAAGTTTAGGGAGGACGAAAATGACCTAAATGTTCATCCAATGACAGAAAACACCTATTGGATACACAAGATTTGTTAGAAACCCTAATTGGACAAGATTAAGTTTAGGGAGGACGAAAATGACCTAAAATGTTCATCCAATGACACAAAAACACCTATTGGATGCACAAGATTGGTGAAAAACCCTAATTGGACAAGAATAAGCCTAGGGAGAACGAAAATGACCTAAATTTTCATCCATTGACACAAAACACCTATTGGATGGACAAGATTGGTTAAAAACCCTAATTGGACAAGATTAAGTGTAGGGAGGACAAAAATGACCTAAATGTTCATCCAATGACACAAAAATACGTATTGCACACACAAGATTGGTTAAAAACCCTAATTGGACAAGAATTAGCCTAGGGAGGACGAAAATGACCTAATTGTTCATCCAATGACACAAAAACACCTATTGGATGCACAAGATTGGTTAAAAACCCTAATTGGACAAGAATTAGCCTAGGGAGGACGAAAATGACCTAAATGTTCATCCAATGACAGAAAACACCTATTGGATACACAAGATTTGTTAGAAACCCTAATTGGACAAGATTAAGTTTAGGGACGACGAAAATGACCTAAAATGTTCATCCAATGACACAAAACACCTATTGGATGCACAAGATTGGTTAAAAACCCTAATTGGACAAGAATTAGCCTAGGGAGGACAAAAATGACCTAATTGTTCATCCAATGACACAAAAAAACCTACTGGATGCACATGATTTGTTAGAAACCCTAATTGGACAAGATTAAGTTTAGGGACGACGAAAATGACCTAAATGTTCATCCAATGATACAAAAACACCTATTGGATGCACAAAATTGGTTAGAAACCCTAATTGGACAAGATTAAGTGTAGGGAGGACGAAAATGACATAAAAATTCATCCAATGACACAAAAACACCTATTGGATGCACAAGATTGGTTAAAAACCCTAATTGGACAAGAATTAGCCTAGGTTGGACGAAAATGACGTAAATGTTCATCCAACGACACAAAAACACCTATTGGAAGTACAAGATTGGTTAGAAACCCTAATTGGACAAGAATTAGCCTAGGGATGACGAAAATGACCTAAATGTTCATCCAATGACACAAAACACCTATTGGATGCACAAGATTGGTTAAAAACCCTAATTGGACAAGAATTAGCCTAGGGAGGACAAAAATGACCTAATTGTTCATCCAATGACACAAAAAAACCTATTGGATGCACATGATTTGTTAGAAACCCTAATTGGACAAGATTAAGTTTAGGGAGGACGAAAATGACCTAAATGTTCATCCAATGATACAAAAACACCTATTGGATGCACAAAATTGGTTAGAAACCCTAATTGGACAAGATTAAGTGTAGGGAGGACGAAAATGACATAAAAATTCATCCAATGACACAAAAACACCTATTGGATGCACATGATTGGTTAGAAACCCTAATTGGACAAGATTAAGTTTAGGGAGGACGAAAATGACCTAAAACGTTCATGCAATGACACAAAACACCTATTGGATGCACAAGATTGGTTAAAAACCCTAATTGGACAAGAATAAGCCTAGGGAGAACGAAAATGACCTAAAATTTCATCCATTGACACAAAACACCTATTGGATGCACAAGATTGGTTAAAAACCCTAATTGGACAAGAATTAGCCTAGGGTGGACGAAAATGACCTAATTGTTCATCCAATGATACAAAAACACCTATTGGATGCACAATATTGGTTAGAAACCCTAATTGGACAAGATTAAGTTTAGGAAGGACGAAAATGACCTAAATGTTCATCCAATGACACAAAACACCTATTGGATGCACAAGATTGGTTAAAAACCGTATTTGGACAAGAATTAGCCTTGGGAGGCAAAAATGACCTAATTGTTCATCCAAGGACACAAAAACACCTATTGGATGCACATGATTGGTTAGAAACCCTAATTGGACAAGATTAAGTTTAGGGAGGAAGAAAATGACCTAAATGTTCATCCAATGACACAAAAAAACCTATTGGCTGCACATGATTTGTTAGAAACCCTAATTGGACAAGATTAAGTTTAGGGAGGACGAAAATGACCTAAATGTTCATCCAATGATACAAAAACACCTATTGGATGCACAAAATTGGTTAGAAACCCTAATTGGACAAGATTAAGTGTAGGGAGGACGAAAATGACATAAAAATTCATCCAATGACACAAAAACACCTATTGGATGCACAAGATTGGTTAAAAACCCTAATTGGACAAGATTAAGTGTTAGAAGTACGAAAATGACATAAATATTCATCCAATGACACAAAAAAACCTATTGGATGCACAAGATTGGTTAAAAACCCTAATTGGACAAGAATTAGCCTAGGTAGGACGAAAATGACGTAAATGTTCATCCAACGACACAAAAACACCTATTGGAAGTACAAGATTGGTTAGAAACCCTAATTGGACAAGAATTAGCCTAGGGATGACGAAAATGACCTAAATGTTCATCCAATGACACAAAACACCTATTGGATGCACAAGATTGGTTAAAAACTCTAATTGGACAAGAATTAGCCTAGGGATACGAAAATGACCTAAATGTTCATCGAATGACACAAAAACATCTATTGGATGCACAAGATTGCTTAAAAACCCTAATTGGACAAGATTAAGTGTAGGGAGGACGAAAATGACATAAATATTCATCCAATGACACAAAAACAACTATTGGATGCACAAGATTGGTTAAAAACCCTAATTGGACAAGAATTAGCCTAGGGAGGACGAAAATGACGTAAATGTTCATCCAACGACACAAAAACACCTATTGGAAGTACAAGATTGGTTAGAAACCCTAATTGCACAAGAATTAGCCTAGGGAGGACGAAAATGAGCTAAATGTTCATCCAATGACACAAAACACCTATTGGATGCACATGATTGGTTAGAAACCCTAATTGGACAAGATTAAGTGTAGGGAGGACAAAAATGACCTAAATGTTCATCCAATGACACAAAAATACGTATTGCACACACAAGATTGGTTAAAAACCCTAATTGGACAAGAATTAGCCTAGGGAGGACGAAAATGACCTAATTGTTCATCCAATGACACAAAAACACCTATTGGATGCACAAGATTGGTTAAAAACCCTAATTGGACAAGAATAAGACTAGGGAGGACGAAAATGACCTAATTATTCATCCAATGACAAACACACCTTTTGGATGCACAAGATTGGTTAGAAACCCCAATTGGACAAGAATAAGCCTAGGGAGGTCGAAAATGACCTAATTATTCATCCAATGACACAAACACAACTATTGGTTGCACAAGAATGGTTAAAAACCATAATTGGACAAGAATTAGCCTAGGGAGGACGAAAATGACCTAATTGTTCATCCAATGACACAATAACACCTATTGGTTGCACAAGATTTGTTAAAAACCCTAATTGGACAAGAATAAGCCTAGGGAAGACGAAAATGACCTAATTATTCATCCAATGACACAAAGACGCCTATTGGATGCACAAGATTTGTTAAAAACCCTAATTGGACAAGAATAAGTCTAGGAAGGAAGAAAAGGACCTAATTATTCATCCAATGACACAAAAACACGTATTGGATGCACAAGATTGGTTAAAAACCCTAATTGGACCAGAATAAGCCTAGGGAGGACGAAAATGACCTAATTATTCATCCAATGACACAAAGACGCCTATTGGATGCACAAGATTGGTTAGAAACCCTACTTGGACAAGATTAAGCCTAGGGAGGTCGAAAATGACCTAATTGTTCATCCTATGACACAAACAAACCTATTGGATACACAAGATTGGTTAGAAACCCTAATTGGACAAGAATAAGCCTAGGGCGGTCGAAAATGACCTAATTGTTCATCCAATGACACAAATACAACTATTTGATGCACAAGATTGGTTAGAAAACCTAATTGGACAAGCATAAGCCTTGGGAGGATGAAAATGACCTATATGTTAATCCAATGACACAAAAACACCTATTGGATGCACTGATTGATGAAAAACCCTAATTGGACAACATTAAGTGAAGGGAGGACGTAAAAGACCTAAATGTTCATCGAATGACACAAAAACACGTATTGGATGCACAAGATTTGTTAAAAATCCAAATGGGAGAAGAATTAGCCTAGGGAAGACGAAAATGACCTAATTGTTCATCCAATGACACAAAAACACCTATTGGATGCACAAGATTTGTTAAAAACCCGAATTGGACAAGAATAAGTCTAGGAAGGAAGAAAAGGACCTAATTATTCATCCAATGACATAAAGACGCCTATTGGATGCACAAGATTGGTTAGAAACCCTAATTGGACAAGAATAAGCCTAGGGAGGTTGAAAATGACCTAAATGTTCATCCAATGACACAAAAAAACCTATTGGATGCACAAGATTTATTAGAAACCAAAATTGGACAAGATTAAGCATAAGCAGGACGAAAATGACCTTAATGGTCATCCAATTACACAAAAACACCTATTGGATGCACAAGATTGGTTAAAAACCCTAATTGGACAAGAATAAGTCTAGGAAGGACGAAAAGGACCTAATTATTCATCCAATGACACAAAGACGCCTATTGGATGCACAAGATTGGTTAGAAACCCTAATTGGACAAGAATAAGCATAGGGAGGTTGAAAATGACCTAAATGTTCATCCAATGACACAAAAATACCTATTGGATGCACAAGATTTATTAGAATCCAAAATTGGACAAGATTAAGCATAAGCAGGACCAAAATGACCTTAATGTTCATCCAATTACACAAAAACACCTATTGGATGCAGAAGATTGGTTAAAAACACTAATTGGACAAGATTAAGTGTAGGGAGGACGAAAATGACCTAAATGTTCATCCAATGACACATAAACACCTAGTGGATGCTCAAGATTGGTTAGAAACCCTAATTGGACAAGAATAAGCCTAGGGAGGTCGAAAATGACCTAATTGTTCATCCAATGACACAAATACAACTATTTGATGCACAAGATTGGTTAGAAACCCTAATTGGACAAGCATAAGCCTTGGGAGGATGAAAATGACCTAAATGTTAATCCAATGACACAAAAACACCTATTGGATACACAAGATTGATTAAAAACCCTAATTGGACAATATTAAGTGAAGGGAGGACGAAAATGACCTAAATGTTCATCGAATGACACAAAAACACGTATTGGATGCACAAGATTTGTTAAAAATCCAAATGGGAGAAGAATTAGCCTAGGGAGGACGAAAATGACCTATGACGTAATTGTTCATCCAATGATACAAAAACACCTATTGGATGCACAAAATTGGTTAGAAACCCTAATTGGACAAGATTAAGTGTAGGGAGGACGAAAATGACATAAATACTCATCCAATGACACAAAAACACCTATTGGATGCACAAGATTGGTTAAAAACCCTAATTGGACAAGATTAAGTGTAGGGAGGACGAAAATGACATAAATATTCATCCAATGACACAAAAACACCTATTGGATGCACAAGATTGGTTAAAAACCCTAATTGGACAAGAATTAGCCTAGGGAGGACGAAAATGACCTAATTGTTCATCCATTGACACAAAACACCTATTGGATGCACAAGATTGCTTAAAAACCCTAATTGGACAAGAATTAGCCTAGGGAGGACGAAAATGACCTAATTGTTCATCCAATGACACAAAAAAACCTATTGGATGCACATGATTGGTTAGAATCCCTAATTGGACAAGATTAAGTTTAGGGAGGACTAAAATGACCTAAATGTTCATCCAATGACACAAAACACCTATTGGATGCACAAGATTGGTTAAAAACCCTAATTGGACAAGATTAAGTGTAAGGAGGACGAAAATGACATAAATATTCATCCAATGACACAAAAAAACCTATTGGATGCACAAGATTGGTTAAAAACCCTAATTGGACAAGAATTAGCCTAGGTTGGACGAAAATGACGTAAATGTTCATCCAACGACACAAAAACACCTATTGGAAGTACAAGATTGGTTAGAAACCCTAATTGGACAAGAATTAGCCTAGGGATGACGAAAATGACCTAAATGTTCATCCAATGACACAAAACACCTATTGGATGCACAAGATTGGTTAAAAACCCTAATTGGACAAGAATTAGCCTAGGGAGGACAAAAATGACCTAATTGTTCATCCAATGACACAAAAAAACCTATTGGATGCACATGATTTGTTAGAAACCCTAATTGGACAAGATTAAGTTTAGGGACGATGAAAATGACCTAAATGTTCATCCAATGATACAAAAACACCTATTGGATGCACAAAATTGGTTAGAAACCCTAATTGGACAAGATTAAGTGTAGGGAGGACGAAAATGACATAAAAATTCATCCAATGACACAAAAACACCTATTGGATGCACAAGATTGGTTAAAAACCCTAATTGGACAAGATTAAGTGTTAGAAGTACGAAAATGACATAAATATTCATCCAATGACACAAAAAAACCTATTGGATGCACAAGATTGGTTAAAAACCCTAATTGGACAAGAATTAGCCTAGGTAGGACGAAAATGACGTAAATGTTCATCCAACGACACAAAAACACCTATTGGAAGTACAAGATTGGTTAGAAACCCTAATTGGACAAGAATTAGCCTAGGGATGACGAAAATGACCTAAATGTTCATCCAATGACACAAAACACCTATTGGATGCACAAGATTGGTTAAAAACTCTAATTGGACAAGAATTAGCCTAGGGATACGAAAATGACCTAAATGTTCATCGAATGACACAAAAACATCTATTGGATGCACAAGATTGCTTAAAAACCCTAATTGGACAAGATTAAGTGTAGGGAGGACGAAAATGACATAAATATTCATCCAATGACACAAAAACAACTATTGGATGCACAAGATTGGTTAAAAACCCTAATTGGACAAGAATTAGCCTAGGGAGGACGAAAATGACGTAAATGTTCATCCAACGACACAAAAACACCTATTGGAAGTACAAGATTGGTTAGAAACCCTAATTTGACAAGAATTAGCCTAGGGAGGACGAAAATGAGCTAAATGTTCATCCAATGACACAAAACACCTATTGGATGCACAAGATTGCTTAAAAACCCTAATTGGACAAGAATTAGCCTAGGGAGGACGAAAATGACCTAAATGTTCATCCAATGACCCAAAAAAACCTATTGGATGCACATGATTGGTTAGAAACCCTAATTGGACAAGATTAAGTTTAGGGAGGACGAAAATGACCTAAATGTTCATCCAATGACAGAAAACACCTATTGGATACACAAGATTTGTTAGAAACCCTAATTGGACAAGATTAAGTTTAGGGAGGACGAAAATGACCTAAAATGTTCATCCAATGACACAAAAACACCTATTGGATGCACAAGATTGGTGAAAAACCCTAATTGGACAAGAATAAGCCTAGGGAGAATGAAAATGACCTAAATTTTCATCCATTGACACAAAACACCTATTGGATGGACAAGATTGGTTAAAAACCCTAATCGGACAAGATTAAGTGTAGGGAGGACAAAAATGACCTAAATGTTCATCCAATGACACAAAAATACGTATTGCACACACAAGATTGGTTAAAAACCCTAATTGGACAAGAATTAGCCTAGGGAGGACGAAAATGACCTAATTGTTCATCCAATGACACAAAAACACCTATTGGATGCACAAGATTGGTTAAAAACCCTAATTGGACAAGAATAAGACTAGGGAGGACGAAAATGACCTAATTATTCATCCAATGACAAACACACCTTTTGGATGCACAAGATTGGTTAGAAACCCCAATTGGACAAGAATAAGCCTAGGGAGGTCGAAAATGACCTAATTATTCATCCAATGACACAAACACAACTATTGGTTGCACAAGAATGGTTAAAAACCCTAATTGGACAAGAATTAGCCTAGGGAGGACGAAAATGACCTAATTGTTCATCCAATGACACAATAACACCTATTGGTTGCACAAGATTGGTTAAAAACCCTAATTGGACAAGAATAAGCCTAGGGAAGACGAAAATGACCTAATTATTCATCCAATGACACAAAGACGCCTATTGGATGCACAAGATTTGTTAAAAACCCTAATTGGACAAGAATAAGTCTAGGAAGGAAGAAAAGGACCTAATTATTCATCCAATGACACAAAAACACGTATTGGATGCACAAGATTGGTTAAAAACCCTAATTGGACCAGAATAAGCCTAGGGAGGACGAAAATGACCTAATTATTCATCCAATGACACAAAGACGCCTATTGGATGCACAAGATTGGTTAGAAACCCTACTTGGACAAGAATAAGCCTAGGGAGGTCGAAAATGACCTAATTGTTCATCCTATGACACAAACACACCTATTGGATACACAAGATTGGTTAGAAACCCTAATTGGACAAGAATAAGCCTAGGGCGGTCGAAAATGACCTAATTGTTCATCCAATGACACAAATACAACTATTTGATGCACAAGATTGGTTAGAAAACCTAATTGGACAAGCATAAGCCTTGGGAGGATGAAAATGACCTATATGTTAATCCAATGACACAAAAACACCTATTGGATGCACTGATTGATGAAAAACCCTAATTGGACAACATTAAGTGAAGGGAGGACGTAAAAGACCTAAATGTTCATCGAATGACACAAAAACACGTATTGGATGCACAAGATTTGTTAAAAATCCAAATGGGAGAAGAATTAGCCTAGGGAAGACGAAAATGACCTAATTGTTCATCCAATGACACAAAAACACCTATTGGATGCACAAGATTTGTTAAAAACCCGAATTGGACAAGAATAAGTCTAGGAAGGAAGAAAAGGACCTAATTATTCATCCAATGACATAAAGACGCCTATTGGATGCACAAGATTGGTTAGAAACCCTAATTGGACAAGAATAAGCCTAGGGAGGTTGAAAATGACCTAAATGTTCATCCAATGACACAAAAAAACCTATTGGATGCACAAGATTTATTAGAAACCAAAATTGGACAAGATTAAGCATAAGCAGGACGAAAATGACCTTAATGGTCATCCAATTACACAAAAACACCTATTGGATGCACAAGATTGGTTAAAAACCCTAATTGGACAAGAATAAGTCTAGGAAGGACGAAAAGGACCTAATTATTCATCCAATGACACAAAGACGCCTATTGGATGCACAAGATTGGTTAGAAACCCTAATTGGACAAGAATAAGCCTAGGGAGGTTGAAAATGACCTAAATGTTCATCCAATGACACAAAAATACCTATTGGATGCACAAGATTTATTAGAAACCAAAATTGGACAAGATTAAGCATAAGCAGGACCAAAATGACCTTAATGTTCATCCAATTACACAAAAACACCTATTGGATGCAGAAGATTGGTTAAAAACACTAATTGGACAAGATTAAGTGTAGGGAGGACGAAAATGACCTAAATGTTCATCCAATGACACATAAACACCTAGTGGATGCTCAAGATTGGTTAGAAACCCTAATTGGACAAGAATAAGCCTAGGGAGGTCGAAAATGACCTAATTGTTCATCCTATAACACAAACAAACCTATTGGATACACAAGATTGGTTAGAAACCCTAATTGGACAAGAATAAGCCTAGGGAGGTCGAAAATGACCTAATTGTTCATCCAATGACACAAATACAACTATTTGATGCACAAGATTGGTTAGAAACCCTAATTGGACAAGCATAAGCCTAGGGAGGATGAAAATGACCTAAATGTTAATCCAATGACACAAAAACACCTATTGGATACACAAGATTGATTAAAAACCCTAATTGGACAATATTAAGTGAAGGGAGGACGAAAATGACCTAAATGTTCATCGAATGACACAAAAACACGTATTGGATGCACAAGATTTGTTAAAAATCCAAATGGGAGAAGAATTAGCCTAGGGAGGACGAAAATGACCTATGACGTAATTGTTCATCCAATGATACAAAAACACCTATTGGATGCACAAAATTGGTTAGAAACCCTAATTGGACAAGATTAAGTGTAGGGAGGACGAAAATGACATAAATACTCATCCAATGACACAAAAACACCTATTGGATGCACAAGATTGGTTAAAAACCCTAATTGGACAAGAATTAGCCTAGGGAGGACGAAAATGACCTAAATGTTCATCCAATGACAGAAAACACCTATTGGATACACAAGATTTGTTAGAAACCCTAATTGGACAAGATTAAGTTTAGGGAGGACGAAAATGACCTAAAATGTTCATCCAATGACACAAAAACACCTATTGGATGCACAAGATTGGTGAAAAACCCTAATTGGACAAGAATAAGCCTAGGGAGAATGAAAATGACCTAAATTTTCATCCATTGACACAAAACACCTATTGGATGGACAAGATTGGTTAAAAACCCTAATCGGACAAGATTAAGTGTAGGGAGGACAAAAATGACCTAAATGTTCATCCAATGACACAAAAATACGTATTGCACACACAAGATTGGTTAAAAACCCTAATTGGACAAGAATTAGCCTAGGGAGGACGAAAATGACCTAATTGTTCATCCAATGACACAAAAACACCTATTGGATGCACAAGATTGGTTAAAAACCCTAATTGGACAAGAATAAGCCTAGGGAGAACGAAAATGACCTAAAATTTCATCCATTGACACAAAACACCTATTGGATGCACAAGATTGGTTAAAAACCCTAATTGGACAAGAATTAGCCTAGGGTGGACGAAAATGACCTAATTGTTCATCCAATGATACAAAAACACCTATTGGATGCACAATATTGGTTAGAAACCCTAATTGGACAAGATTAAGTTTAGGAAGGACGAAAATGACCTAAATGTTCATCCAATGACACAAAACACCTATTGGATGCACAAGATTGGTTAAAAACTCTAATTGGACAAGAATTAGCCTAGGGATACGAAAATGACCTAATAGTTCATCCAATGACACAAAAACACCTATTGGATGCACATGATTGGTTAGAAACCCTAATTGGACAAGATTAAGTTTAGGGAGGACGAAAATGACCTAAAATGTTCATCCAATGACACAAAACACCTATTGGATGCACAAGATTGGTTAAAAACCCTAATTGGACAAGATTAAGTGTAGGGAGGACGAAAATGACATAAATATTCATCCAATGACACAAAAACACCTATTGGATGCACAAGATTGGTTAAAAACCCTAATTGGACAAGATTAAGTGTAGGGAGTACGAAAATGACATAAATATTCATCCAATGACACAAAAACACCTATTGGATACACAAGATTGATTAAAAACCCTAATTGGACAATATTAAGTGAAGGGAGGACGAAAATGACCTAAATGTTCATCGAATGACACAAAAACACGTATTGGATGCACAAGATTTGTTAAAAATCCAAATGGGAGAAGAATTAGCCTAGGGAGGACGAAAATGACCTATGACGTAATTGTTCATCCAATGATACAAAAACACCTATTGGATGCACAAAATTGGTTAGAAACCCTAATTGGACAAGATTAAGTGTAGGGAGGACGAAAATGACATAAATATTCATCCAATGACACAAAAACACCTATTGGATGCACAAGATTGGTTAAAAACCCTAATTGGACAAGAATTAGCCTAGGTTGGACGAAAATGACGTAAATGTTCATCCAACGACACAAAAACACCTATTGGAAGTACAAGATTGGTTAGAAACCCTAATTGGACAAGAATTAGCCTAGGGATGACGAAAATGACCTAAATGTTCATCCAATGACACAAAACACCTATTGGATGCACAAGATTGGTTAAAAACCCTAATTGGACAAGAATTAGCCTAGGGATACGAAAATGACCTAATAGTTCATCCAATGACACAAAAACACCTATTGGATGCACATGATTGGTTAGAAACCCTAATTGGACAAGATTAAGTTTAGGGAGGACGAAAATGACCTAAAACGTTCATCCAATGACACAAAACACCTATTGGATGCACAAGATTGGTGAAAAACCCTAATTGGACAAGAATAAGCCTAGGGAGAACGAAAATGACCTAAATTTTCATCCATTGACACAAAACACCTATTGGATGGACAAGATTGGTTAAAAACCCTAATTGGACAAGATTAAGTGTAGGGAGGACAAAAATGACCTAAATGTTCATCCAATGACACAAAAATACGTATTGCACACACAAGATTGGTTAAAAACCCTAATTGGACAAGAATTAGCCTAGGGAGGACGAAAATGACCTAATTGTTCATCCAATGACACAAAAACACCTATTGGATGCACAAGATTGGTTAAAAACCCTAATTGGACAAGAATTAGCCTAGGGAGGACGAAAATGACCTAAATGTTCATCCAATGACAGAAAACACCTATTGGATACACAAGATTTGTTAGAAACCCTAATTGGACAAGATTAAGTTTAGGGACGACGAAAATGACCTAAAATGTTCATCCAATGACACAAAACACCTATTGGATGCACAAGATTGGTTAAAAACCCTAATTGGACAAGAATTAGCCTAGGGAGGACAAAAATGACCTAATTGTTCATCCAATGACACAAAAAAACCTACTGGATGCACATGATTTGTTAGAAACCCTAATTGGACAAGATTAAGTTTAGGGACGACGAAAATGACCTAAATGTTCATCCAATGATACAAAAACACCTATTGGATGCACAAAATTGGTTAGAAACCCTAATTGGACAAGATTAAGTGTAGGGAGGACGAAAATGACATAAAAATTCATCCAATGACACAAAAACACCTATTGGATGCACAAGATTGGTTAAAAACCCTAATTGGACAAGAATTAGCCTAGGTTGGACGAAAATGACGTAAATGTTCATCCAACGACACAAAAACACCTATTGGAAGTACAAGATTGGTTAGAAACCCTAATTGGACAAGAATTAGCCTAGGGATGACGAAAATGACCTAAATGTTCATCCAATGACACAAAACACCTATTGGATGCACAAGATTGGTTAAAAACCCTAATTGGACAAGAATTAGCCTAGGGAGGACAAAAATGACCTAATTGTTCATCCAATGACACAAAAAAACCTATTGGATGCACATGATTTGTTAGAAACCCTAATTGGACAAGATTAAGTTTAGGGACGATGAAAATGACCTAAATGTTCATCCAATGATACAAAAACACCTATTGGATGCACAAAATTGGTTAGAAACCCTAATTGGACAAGATTAAGTGTAGGGAGGACGAAAATGACATAAAAATTCATCCAATGACACAAAAACACCTATTGGATGCACAAGATTGGTTAAAAACCCTAATTGGACAAGATTAAGTGTTAGAAGTACGAAAATGACATAAATATTCATCCAATGACACAAAAAAACCTATTGGATGCACAAGATTGGTTAAAAACCCTAATTGGACAAGAATTAGCCTAGGTAGGACGAAAATGACGTAAATGTTCATCCAACGACACAAAAACACCTATTGGAAGTACAAGATTGGTTAGAAACCCTAATTGGACAAGAATTAGCCTAGGGATGACGAAAATGACCTAAATGTTCATCCAATGACACAAAACACCTATTGGATGCACAAGATTGGTTAAAAACTCTAATTGGACAAGAATTAGCCTAGGGATACGAAAATGACCTAAATGTTCATCGAATGACACAAAAACATCTATTGGATGCACAAGATTGCTTAAAAACCCTAATTGGACAAGATTAAGTGTAGGGAGGACGAAAATGACATAAATATTCATCCAATGACACAAAAACAACTATTGGATGCACAAGATTGGTTAAAAACCCTAATTGGACAAGAATTAGCCTAGGGAGGACGAAAATGACGTAAATGTTCATCCAACGACACAAAAACACCTATTGGAAGTACAAGATTGGTTAGAAACCCTAATTGCACAAGAATTAGCCTAGGGAGGACGAAAATGAGCTAAATGTTCATCCAATGACACAAAACACCTATTGGATGCACAAGATTGGTTAAAAACCCTAATTGGACAAGAATTAGCCTAGGGAGGACGAAAATGACCTAATTGTTCATCCAATGACCCAAAAAAACCTATTGGATGCACATGATTGGTTAGAAACCCTAATTGGACAAGATTAAGTTTAGGGAGGACGAAAATGACCTAAATGTTCATCCAATGACAGAAAACACCTATTGGATACACAAGATTTGTTAGAAACCCTAATTGGACAAGATTAAGTTTAGGGAGGACGAAAATGACCTAAAATGTTCATCCAATGACACAAAAACACCTATTGGATGCACAAGATTGGTGAAAAACCCTAATTGGACAAGAATAAGCCTAGGGAGAACGAAAATGACCTAAATTTTCATCCATTGACACAAAACACCTATTGGATGGACAAGATTGGTTAAAAACCCTAATTGGACAAGATTAAGTGTAGGGAGGACAAAAATGACCTAAATGTTCATCCAATAACACAAAAATACGTATTGCACACACAAGATTGGTTAAAAACCCTAATTGGACAAGAATTAGCCTAGGGAGGACGAAAATGACCTAATTGTTCATCCAATGACACAAAAACACCTATTGGATGCACAAGATTGGTTAAAAACCCTAATTGGACAAGAATAAGACTAGGGAGGACGAAAATGACCTAATTATTCATCCAATGACAAACACACCTTTTGGATGCACAAGATTGGTTAGAAACCCCAATTGGACAAGAATAAGCCTAGGGAGGTCGAAAATGACCTAATTATTCATCCAATGACACAAACACAACTATTGGTTGCACAAGAATGGTTAAAAACCCTAATTGGACAAGAATTAGCCTAGGGAGGACGAAAATGACCTAATTGTTCATCCAATGACACAATAACACCTATTGGTTGCACAAGATTGGTTAAAAACCCTAATTGGACAAGAATAAGCCTAGGGAAGACGAAAATGACCTAATTATTCATCCAATGACACAAAGACGCCTATTGGATGCACAAGATTTGTTAAAAACCCTAATTGGACAAGAATAAGTCTAGGAAGGAAGAAAAGGACCTAATTATTCATCCAATGACACAAAAACACGTATTGGATGCACAAGATTGGTTAAAAACCCTAATTGGACCAGAATAAGCCTAGGGAGGACGAAAATGACCTAATTATTCATCCAATGACACAAAGACGCCTATTGGATGCACAAGATTGGTTAGAAACCCTACTTGGACAAGAATAAGCCTAGGGAGGTCGAAAATAACCTAATTGTTCATCCTATGACACAAACAAACCTATTGGATACACAAGATTGGTTAGAAACCCTAATTGGACAAGAATAAGCCTAGGGCGGTCGAAAATGACCTAATTGTTCATCCAATGACACAAATACAACTATTTGATGCACAAGATTGGTTAGAAAACCTAATTGGACAAGCATAAGCCTTGGGAGGATGAAAATGACCTATATGTTAATCCAATGACACAAAAACACCTATTGGATGCACTGATTGATGAAAAACCCTAATTGGACAACATTAAGTGAAGGGAGGACGTAAAAGACCTAAATGTTCATCGAATGACACAAAAACACGTATTGGATGCACAAGATTTGTTAAAAATCCAAATGGGAGAAGAATTAGCCTAGGGAAGACGAAAATGACCTAATTGTTCATCCAATGACACAAAAACACCTATTGGATGCACAAGATTTGTTAAAAACCCGAATTGGACAAGAATAAGTCTAGGAAGGAAGAAAAGGACCTAATTATTCATCCAATGACATAAAGACACCTATTGGATGCACAAGATTGGTTAGAAACCCTAATTGGACAAGAATAAGCCTAGGGAGGTTGAAAATGACCTAAATGTTCATCCAATGACACAAAAAAACCTATTGGATGCACAAGATTTATTAGAAACCAAAATTGGACAAGATTAAGCATAAGCAGGACGAAAATGACCTTAATGGTCATCCAATTACACAAAAACACCTATTGGATGCACAAGATTGGTTAAAAACCCTAATTGGACAAGAATAAGTCTAGGAAGGACGAAAAGGACCTAATTATTCATCCAATGACACAAAGACGCCTATTGGATGCACAAGATTGGTTAGAAACCCTAATTGGACAAGAATAAGCATAGGGAGGTTGAAAATGACCTAAATGTTCATCCAATGACACAAAAATACCTATTGGATGCACAAGATTTATTAGAATCCAAAATTGGACAAGATTAAGCATAAGCAGGACCAAAATGACCTTAATGTTCATCCAATTACACAAAAACACCTATTGGATGCAGAAGATTGGTTAAAAACACTAATTGGACAAGATTAAGTGTAGGGAGGACGAAAATGACCTAAATGTTCATCCAATGACACATAAACACCTAGTGGATGCTCAAGATTGGTTAGAAACCCTAATTGGACAAGAATAAGCCTAGGGAGGTCGAAAATGACCTAATTGTTCATCCAATGACACAAATACAACTATTTGATGCACAAGATTGGTTAGAAACCCTAATTGGACAAGCATAAGCCTTGGGAGGATGAAAATGACCTAAATGTTAATCCAATGACACAAAAACACCTATTGGATACACAAGATTGATTAAAAACCCTAATTGGACAAGATTAAGTGAAGGGAGGACGAAAATGACCTAAATGTTCATCGAATGACACAAAAACACGTATTGGATGCACAAGATTTGTTAAAAATCCAAATGGGAGAAGAATTAGCCTAGGGAGGACGAAAATGACCTATGACGTAATTGTTCATCCAATGATACAAAAACACCTATTGGATGCACAAAATTGGTTAGAAACCCTAATTGGACAAGATTAAGTGTAGGGAGGACGAAAATGACATAAATACTCATCCAATGACACAAAAACACCTATTGGATGCACAAGATTGGTTAAAAACCCTAATTGGACAAGATTAAGTGTAGGGAGTACGAAAATGACATAAATATTCATCCAATGACACAAAAACACCTATTGGATGCACAAGATTGGTTAAAAACCCTAATTGGACAAGAATTAGCCTAGGGAGGACGAAAATGACCTAAATGTTCATCAAACGATACAAAAACACCTATTGGAAGTACAAGATTGGTTAGAAACCCTAATTGGACAAGATTAAGTGTAGGGAGGACGAAAATGACATAAATATTCATCCAATGACACAAAAACACCTACTGGATGCACAAGATTGGTTAAAAACCCTAATTGGACAAGATTAAGTGTAGGGAGTACGAAAATGGCATAAATATTCATCCAATGACACAAAAACACCTATTGGATGCACAAGATTGGTTAAAAACCCTAATTGGACAAGAATTAGCCTAGGGAGGACGAAATTGACCTAAATGTTCATCAAATAATACAAACACACCTATTGGAAGTACAAGATTGGTTAGAAACACTAATTGGACAAGAATTAGCCTAGGGAGGACGAAAATGACCTAAATGTTCATCAAATGATACAAAAACACCTATTGGAAGTACAAGATTGGTTAGAAACCCTAATTGGACAAGAATTAGCCTAGGGAAGACGAAAATGACCTAAATGTTCATCCAATGACACAAAAACACCTATTGGATGCACAAGATTGCTTAAAAACCCTAATTGGACAAGAATTAGCCTAGGGGGGACGAAAATGACCTAAATGTTCATCCAATGACACAAAAACACCTATTGGATGCACAAGATTGGTGAAAAACCCTAATTGGACAAGAATAAGCCTAGGGAGAACGAAAATGACCTAAATTTTCGTCCATTGACACAAAACACCTATTGGATGCACAAGATTGGTTAAAAACCCTAATAAGACAAGAAATAGCCTAGGGAGGACGAAAATGACCTAATTGTTCATCCAATGATACAAAAACACCTATTGGATGCACAAAATTGGTTAGAAACCCTAATTGGACAAGATTAAGTGTAGGGAGGACGAAAATGACATAAAAATTCATCCAATGACACAAAAACACCTATTGGATGCACAAGATTGGTTAGAAACCCTAATTGGACAAGATTAAGTTTAGGGAGGACGAAAATGACGTAAAATGTTCATCCAATGACACAAAACACCTATTGGATGCACAAGATTGGTTAAAAACCCTAATTGGACAAGAATTAGCCTAGGGAGGACGAAAATGACCTAATTGTGCATCCAATGACACAAAAAAACCTATTGGATGCACATGATTGTTAGAAACCCTAATTGGACAAGATTAAGTTTAGGGAGGACGAAAATGACCTAAATGTTCATCCAATGACACAAAACACCTATTGGATGCACAAGATTGCTTAAAAACCCTTATTGGACAAGAATTAGCCTAGGGAGGACGAAAATGATCAAAATGTTCATCCAATGACACAAAAACACCTATTTGATGCACAAGATTGGTGAAAAACCCTAATTGGACAAGAATAAGCCTAGGGAGAACGAAAATGACCTAAATTTTCATCCATTGACACAAAACACCTATTGGATGCACAAGATTGGTTAAAAACCCTAATTGGACAAGAATTAGCGTAGGTTGGACGAAAATGACGTAAATTTTCATCCAATGACACAAAAACACCTATTGGAAGTAGAAGATTGGTTAGAAACCCTAATTGGACAAGAATTAGCCTAGGGAAGACGAAAATGACCTAAATGTTCATCCAATGACACAAAACACCTATTGGATGCACAAGATTGCTTAAAAACCCTTATTGGACAAGAATTAGCCTAGGGAGGACGAAAATGATCAAAATGTTCATCCAATGACACAAAAACACCTATTTGATGCACAAGATTGGTGAAAAACCCTAATTGGACAAGAATAAGCCTAGGGAGAACGAAAATGACCTAAATTTTCATCCATTGACACAAAACACCTATTGGATGCACAAGATTGGTTAAAAACCCTAATTGGAGAAGAATTAGCCTAGGGGGACGAAAATGACCTAATTGCTCATCCAATGATACAAAAACACCTATTGGATGCACAATATTGGTTAGAAACCCTAATTGGACAAGATTAAGTTTAGGGAGGACGAAAAGGACCTAAATGTTCATCCAATGACACAAAACACCTGTTGGATGCACAAGATTTGTTAGAAACCCTAATTGGACAAGATTAAGTTTAGGGAGGACGAAAATGACCTAAAATGTTAATCTAAAGACACAAAACACCTATTGGATGCACAAGATTGGTTAAAAACCCTAATTGGACAAGAATTGGCCTAGGGAGGACGAAAATGACGTAAATGTTCATCCAATGACACAAAAACACCTATTGGATGCACAAGATTGGTTAAAAACCCTAATTGGAAAAGAATTAGCCTAGGGAGGACGAAAATGACGTAAATGTTCATCCAATGACACAAAAACACCTATTGGATGCACAAGATTGGTTAAAAACCCTAATTGGACAAGAATTAGCGTAGGTTGGACGAAAATGACGTAAATTTTCATCCAATGACACAAAAACACCTATTGGAAGTAGAAGATTGGTTAGAAACCCTAATTGGACAAGAATTAGCCTAGGGAGGACGAAAATGACCTAAATGATCATCCAATGACACAAAACACCTATTGGATGCACAAGATTGGTTAAAAACCCTAATTGGACAAGAATTAGCCTAGGGAGGACGAAAATGACCTAATTGTTCATCCAATGACACAAAAAAACCTATTGGATGCACATGATTGGTTAGAATCCCTAATTGGACAAGATTAAGTTTAGGGAGGACTAAAATGACCTAAATGTTCATCCAATGACACAAAACACCTATTGGATGCACAAGATTGGTTAAAAACCCTAATTGGACAAGATTAAGTGTAAGGAGGACGAAAATGACATAAATATTCATCCAATGACACAAAAACACCTATTGGATGCACAAGATTGGTTAAAAACCCTAATTGGACAAGAATTAGCCTAGGGAGAACGAAAATGACCTAAATTTTCGTCATTTGACACAAAACACCTATTGGATGCACAAGATTGGTTAAAAACCCTAATTGGACAAGAATTAGCCTAGGGAGGACGAAAATGACCTAATTGTTCATCCAATGATACAAAAACACCTATTGGATGCACAATATTGGTTAGAAACCCTAATTGGACAAGATTAAGTTTAGGGAGGACGAAAATGACCTAAATGTTCATCCAATGACACAAAACACCTATTGGATGCACAAGATTGGTTAGAAACCCTAATTGGACAAGATTAAGTTTAGGGAGGACGAAAATGACCTAAATGTTCATCCAACGACACAAAACACCTATTGGATGCACAAGATTTGTTAGAAACCCTAATTGGACAAGATTAAGTTTAGGGAGGACGAAAATGACCTAAAATGTTCATCCAATGACACAAAACAC
Organism: Cicer judaicum; assembly: GCA_037974835.1. Taxonomy (NCBI): domain Eukaryota; kingdom Viridiplantae; phylum Streptophyta; class Magnoliopsida; order Fabales; family Fabaceae; genus Cicer; species Cicer judaicum. The sequence continues at coordinate 373,108 of JBBPBS010001057.1, read as the reverse complement.
CTATTGGATGCACAAGATTGGTTAAAAACCCTAATTGGACAAGAATTAACCTAGGGAGGACGAAAATGACCTAATTCTTCATCCAATGACACAAAAAAACCTATTGGATGCACATAATTGGTTAGAAACCCTAATTGGACAAGATTAAGTTTAGGGAGGACGAAAATGACCTAAATTTTCGTCCATTGACACAAAACACCTATTGGATGCACAAGATTGGTTAAAAACCCTAATAAGACAAGAAATAGCCTAGGGAGGACGAAAATGACCTAATTGTTCATCCAATGATACAAAAACACCTATTGGATGCACAAAATTGGTTAGAAACCCTAATTGGACAAGATTAAGTGTAGGGAGGACGAAAATGACATAAAAATTCATCCAATGACACAAAAACACCTATTGGATGCACAAGATTGGTTAAAAACCCTAATTGGACAAGATTAAGTGTTAGAAGTACGAAAATGACATAAATATTCATCCAATGACACAAAAAAACCTATTGGATGCACAAGATTGGTTAAAAACCCTAATTGGACAAGAATTAGCCTAGGTAGGACGAAAATGACGTAAATGTTCATCCAACGACACAAAAACACCTATTGGAAGTACAAGATTGGTTAGAAACCCTAATTGGACAAGAATTAGCCTAGGGATGACGAAAATGACCTAAATGTTCATCCAATGACACAAAACACCTATTGGATGCACAAGATTGGTTAAAAACTCTAATTGGACAAGAATTAGCCTAGGGATACGAAAATGACCTAAATGTTCATCGAATGACACAAAAACATCTATTGGATGCACAAGATTGCTTAAAAACCCTAATTGGACAAGATTAAGTGTAGGGAGGACGAAAATGACATAAATATTCATCCAATGACACAAAAACAACTATTGGATGCACAAGATTGGTTAAAAACCCTAATTGGACAAGAATTAGCCTAGGGAGGACGAAAATGACGTAAATGTTCATCCAACGACACAAAAACACCTATTGGATGCACAAAATTGGTTAGAAACCCTAATTGGACAAGATTAAGTGTAGGCAGGACGAAAATGACATAAATACTCATCCAATGACACAAAAACACCTATTGGATGCACAAGATTGGTTAAAAACCCTAATTGGACAAGATTAAATGTAGGGAGTACGAAAATGACATAAATATTCATCCAATGACACAAAAACACCTATTGGATGCACAAGATTGGTTAAAAACCCTAATTGGACAAGAATTAGCCTAGGGAGGACGAAAATGACCTAAATGTTCATCCAATGACAGAAAACACCTATTGGATACACAAGATTTGTTAGAAACCCTAATTGGACAAGATTAAGTTTAGGGAGGACGAAAATGACCTAAAATGTTCATCCAATGACACAAAACACCTATTGGATGCACAAGATTGGTTAAAAACCCTAATTGGACAAGAATAAGCCTAGGGAGAACGAAAATGACCTAAATTTTCATCCATTGACACAAAACACCTATTGGATGCACAAGATTGCTTAAAAACCCTAATTGGACAAGAATTAGCCTAGGGAGGACGAAAATGACCTAATTGTTCATCCAATGACCCAAAAAAACCTATTGGATGCACATGATTGGTTAGAAACCCTAATTGGACAAGATTAAGTTTAGGGAGGACGAAAATGACCTAAATGTTCATCCAATGACAGAAAACACCTATTGGATACACAAGATTTGTTAGAAACCCTAATTGGACAAGATTAAGTTTAGGGAGGACGAAAATGACCTAAAATGTTCATCCAATGACACAAAAACACCTATTGGATGCACAAGATTGGTGAAAAACCCTAATTGGACAAGAATAAGCCTAGGGAGAACGAAAATGACCTAAATTTTCATCCATTGACACAAAACACCTATTGGATGCACAAGATTGGTTAAAAACCCTAATTAGACAAGAAATAGCCTAGGGAGGACGAAAATGACCTAATTGTTCATCCAATGATACAAAAACACCTATTGGATGCACAAAATTGGTTAGAAACCCTAATTGGACAAGATTAAGTGTAGGGAGGACGAAAATGACATAAAAATTCATCCAATGACACAAAAACACCTATTGGATGCACAAGATTGGTTAAAAACCCTAATTGGACAAGATTAAGTGTAGGGAGGACGAAAATGACATAAATATTCATCCAATGACACAAAAAAACCTATTGGATGCACAAGATTGGTTAAAAACCCTAATTGGACAAGAATTAGCCTAGGTTGGACGAAAATGACGTAAATGTTCATCCAACGACACAAAAACACCTATTGGAAGTACAAGATTGGTTAGAAACCCTAATTGGACAAGAATTAGCCTAGGGATGACGAAAATGACCTAAATGTTCATCCAATGACACAAAACACCTATTGGATGCACAAGATTGGTTAAAAACTCTAATTGGACAAGAATTAGCCTAGGGATACGAAAATGACCTAATAGTTCATCCAATGACACAAAAACACCTATTGGATGCACATGATTGGTTAGAAACCCTAATTGGACAAGATTAAGTTTAGGGAGGACGAAAATGACCTAAATGTTCATCCAATGATACAAAAACACCTATTGGATGCACAAAATTGGTTAGAAACCCTAATTGGACAAGATTAAGTGTAGGGAGGACGAAAATGACATAAAAATTCATCCAATGACACAAAAACACCTATTGGATGCACAAGATTGGTTAAAAACCCTAATTGGACAAGATTAAGTGTAAGGAGTACGAAAATACCATAAATATTCATCCAATGACACAAAAAAACCTATTGGATGCACAAGATTGGTTAAAAACCCTAATTGGACAAGAATTAGCCTAGGTTGGACGAAAATGACGTAAATGTTCATCCAACGACACAAAAACACCTATTGGAAGTACAAGATTGGTTAGAAACCCTAATTGGACAAGAATTAGCCTAGGGATGACGAAAATGACCTAAATGTTCATCCAATGATACAAAAACACCTATTGGATGCACAAAATTGGTTAGAAACCCTAATTGGACAAGATTAAGTGTAGGGAGGACGAAAATGACATAAAAATTCATCCAATGACACAAAAACACCTATTGGATGCACAAGATTGGTTAAAAACCCTAATTGGACAAGATTAAGTGTAAGGAGTACGAAAATGACATAAATATTCATCCAATGACACAAAAACACCTATTGGATGCACAAGATTGGTTAAAAACCCTAATTGGACAAGAATTAGCCTAGGGAGGACGAAAATGACCTAAATGTTCATCCAATGACACAAAAAAACCTATTGGATGCACATGATTGGTTAGAAACCCTAATTAGACAATATTAAGTTTAGGGAGGACGAAAATGACCTAAATCTTCATCCAATGACACAAAACACCTATTGGATGCACAAGATTGTTTAAAAACCCTAATTGGACAAGATTAAATGTAAGGAGGACGAAAATGACATAAATATTCATCCAATGACACAAAAACACCTATTGGATGCACAAGATTGGTTAAAAACCCTAATTGGACAAGATTAAGTTTAGGGAGGACGAAAATGACCTAAAATGTTCATCCAATGACACAAAACACCTATTGGATGCACAAGATTGGTTAAAAACCCTAATTGGACAAGAATTAGCCTAGGGAGGACGAAAATGACCTAATTGTTCATCCAATGACACAAAAAAACCTATTGGATGCACATGATTGGTTAGAAACCCTAATTAGACAATATTAAGTTTAGGGAGGACGAAAATGACCTAAATCTTCATCCAATGACACAAAACACCTATTGGATGCACAAGATTGTTTAAAAACCCTAATTGGACAAGATTAAATGTGAGGAGGACGAAAATGACATAAATATTCATCCAATGACACAAAAAAAACTATTGGATGCACAAGATTGGTTAAAAACCCTAATTGGACAAGATTAAGTTTAGGGAGGACGAAAATGACCTAAATGTTCATCCAATGACACAAAACACCTGTTGGATGCACAAGATTGGTTAGAAACCCTAATTGGACAAGATTAGGTTTAGGGAGGACGAAAATGACATAAATATTCATCCAATGACACAAAAACACCTATTGGATGCACAAGATTGGTTAAAAACCCTAATTGGACAAGATTAAGTGTAGGGAGTACGAAAATGACCTAAATTTTCATCCATTGACACAAAACACCTATTGGATGCACAAGATTGGTTAAAAACCCTAATTGGAGAAGAATTAGCCTAGGGGGACGAAAATGACCTAATTGTTCATCCAATGATACAAAAACACCTATTGGATGCATAATATTGGTTAGAAACCCTAATTGGACAAGATTAAGTTTAGGGAGGACGAAAATGACCTAAATGTTCATCCAATGACACAAAACACCTATTGGATGCACAAGATTTCTTAAAAACCCTTATTGGACAAGAATTAGCCTAGGGAGGACGAAAATGACCTAAATGTTCATCCAATGACACAAAAACACCTATTGGATGCACAAGATTGGTGAAAACCCCTAATTGGACAAGAATTAGCCTAGGGAGAACAAAAATGACCTAAATTTTCATCCATTGACACAAAACACCTATTGGATGCACAAGATTGGTTAAAAACCCTAATTGGATAAGAAATAGCCTAGGGAGTACGAAACTGACCTAATTGTTCATCCAATAATACAAAAACACCCATTGGATGCACAATATTGGTTAGAAATCCTAATTGGACAAGATTAAGTTTAGGGAGGACGAAAATGACCTAAATGTTCATCCAATGACACAAAACACCTATTGGATGCACAAGATTTCTTAAAAACCCTTATTGGACAAGAATTAGCCTAGGGAGGACGAAAATGACCTAAATGTTCATCCAATGACACAAAAACACCTATTGGATGCACAAGATTGGTGAAAACCCCTAATTGGACAAGAATTAGCCTAGGGAGAACAAAAATGACCTAAATTTTCATCCATTGACACAAAACACCTATTGGATGCACAAGATTGGTTAAAAACCCTAATTGGATAAGAAATAGCCTAGGGAGGACGAAACTGACCTAATTATTCATCCAATGATACAAAAACACCTATTGGATGCACAATATTGGTTAGAAATCCTAATTGGACAAGATTAAGTTTAGGGAGGACGAAAATGAACTAAATGTTCATCCAATGACACAAAACACCTATTGGATACACAAGATTTGTTAGAAACCCTAATTGGACAAGATTAAGTTTAGGGAGGACGAAAATGACCTAAAATGTTCATCCAATGACACAAAACACCTATTGGATGCACAAGATTGGTTAAAAACCCTAATTGGACAAGAATTAGCCTAGGGAGGACGAAAATGACCTAATTGTTCATCCAATGACACAAAAAAACCTATTGGATGCACATGATTGGTTAGAAACCCTAATTAGACAATATTAAGTTTAGGGAGGACGAAAATGACCTAAATCTTCATCCAATGACACAAAACACCTATTGGATGCACAAGATTGTTTAAAAACCCTAATTGGACAAGATTAAATGTAAGGAGGACGAAAATGACATAAATATTCATCCAATGACACAAAAAAAACTATTGGATGCAGAAGATTGGTTAAAAACCCTAATTGGACAAGATTAAGTTTAGGGAGGACGAAAATGACCTAAATGTTCATCCAATGACACAAAACACCTGTTGGATGCACAAGATTTGTTAGAAACCCTAATTGGACAAGATTAGGTTTAGGGAGGACGAAAATGACATAAATATTCATCCAATGACACAAAAACACCTATTGGATGCACAAGATTGGTTAAAAACCCTAATTGGACAAGATTAAGTGTAGGGAGTACGAAAATGACATAAATATTCATCCAATGACACAAAAACACCTATTGGATGCACAAGATTGGTTAAAAACCCTAATTGGACAAGAATTAGCGTAGGTTGGACGAAAATGACGTAAATTTTCATCCAATGACACAAAAACACCTATTGGAAGTAGAAGATTGGTTAGAAACCCTAATTGGACAAGAATTAGCCTAGGGAGGACGAAAATGACCTAAATGATCATCCAATGACACAAAACACCTATTGGATGCACAAGATTGCTTAAAAACCCTAATTGGACAAGAATTAGCCTAGGGAGGACGAAAAAGACCTAATTGTTCATCCAATGACACAAAAAAACCTATTGGATGCACATGATTGGTTAGAAACCCTAATTGGACAAGATTAAGTTTAGGGAGGACTAAAATGACCTAAATGTTCATCCAATGACACAAAACACCTATTGGATGCACGAGATTGGTTAAAAACCCTAATTGGAAAAGATTAAGTGTAAGGAGGACAAAAATGACATAAATATTCATCCAATGACACAAAAACACCTACTGGATGCACAAGATTGGTTAAAAACCCTAATTGGAAAAGAATTAGCCTAGGGAGGACGAAAATGACCTAAATGTTCATCCAATGACAAAAAAACACCTATTGGAAGTACAAGATTGGTTAGAAACTCTAATTGGACAAGAATTAGCCTAGGGATGACGAAAATGACCTAAATGTTCATCCAATGACACAAAAAAACCTATTGGATGCACATGATTGGTTAGAAACCCTAATTAGACAATATTAAGTTTAGGGAGGACGAAAATGACCTAAATGTTCATCCAATGACACAAAACACCTATTGGATGCACAAGATTGTTTAAAAACCCTAATTGGACAAGATTAAATGTAAGGAGGACGAAAATGACATAAATATTCATCCAATGACACAAAAACACCTATTGGATGCACAATATTGGTTAGAAATCCTAATTGGACAAGATTAAGTTTAGGGAGGACGAAAATGACCTAAATGTTCATCCAATGACACAAAACACCTATTGGATACACAAGATTTGTTAGAAACCCTAATTGGACAAGATTAAGTTTAGGGAGGACGAAAATGACCTAAAATGTTCATCCAATGACACAAAACACCTATTGGATGCACAAGATTGGTTAAAAACCCTAATTGGACAAGAATTAGCCTAGGGAGGACGAAAATGACCTAATTGTTTATCCAATGACACAAAAAAACCTATTGGATGCACATGATTGGTTAGAAACCCTAATTAGACAATATTAAGTTTAGGGAGGACGAAAATGACCTAAATCTTCATCCAATGACACAAAACACCTATTGGATGCACAAGATTGGTTAAAAACCCTAATTGGACAAGAATTAGCCTAGGGAGGACGAAAATGACCTAATTGTGCATCCAATGACACAAAAAAACCTATTGGATGCACATGATTGGTTAGAAGAAACCCTAATTGGACAAGATTAAGTTTAGGGAGGACGAAAATGACCTAAATGTTCATCCAATGACACAAAACACCTATTGGATGCACAACATTGGTTAAAAACCCTAATTGGACAAGAATTAGCCTAGGGAGGACGAAAATGACCTAATTATTCATCCAATGATACAAAAACACCTATTGGATGCATAATATTGGTTAGAAACCCTAATTGGACAAGATTAAGTTTAGGGAGGACGAAAATGACCTAAATGTTCATCCAATGACACAAAACACCTATTGGATGCACAAGATTTCTTAAAAACCCTTATTGGACAAGAATTAGCCTAGGGAGGACGAAAATGACCTAAATGTTCATCCAATGACACAAAAACACCTATTGGATGCACAAGATTGGTGAAAACCCCTAATTGGACAAGAATTAGCCTAGGGAGAACAAAAATGACCTAAATTTTCATCCATTGACACAAAACACCTATTGGATGCACAAGATTGGTTAAAAACCCTAATTGGATAAGAAATAGCCTAGGGAGTACGAAACTGACCTAATTGTTCATCCAATAATACAAAAACACCCATTGGATGCACAATATTGGTTAGAAATCCTAATTGGACAAGATTAAGTTTAGGGAGGACGAAAATGACCTAAATGTTCATCCAATGACACAAAACACCTATTGGATGCACAAGATTTCTTAAAAACCCTTATTGGACAAGAATTAGCCTAGGGAGGACGAAAATGACCTAAATGTTCATCCAATGACACAAAAACACCTATTGGATGCACAAGATTGGTGAAAACCCCTAATTGGACAAGAATTAGCCTAGGGAGAAGAAAAATGACCTAAATTTTCATCCATTGACACAAAACACCTATTGGATGCACAAGATTGGTTAAAAACCCTAATTGGATAAGAAATAGCCTAGTGAGGACGAAACTGACCTAATTGTTCATCCAATGATACAAAAACACCTATTGGATGCACAATATTGGTTAGAAAGCCTAATTGGACAAGATTAAGTTTAGGGAGGACGAAAATGACCTAAATGTTCATCCAATGACACAAAACACCTATTGGATACACAAGATTTGTTAGAAACCCTAATTGGACAAGATTAAGTTTAGGGAGGACGAAAATGACCTAAAATGTTCATCCAATGACACAAAACACCTATTGGATGCACAAGATTGGTTAAAAACCCTAATTGGACAAGAATTAGCCTAGGGAGGACAAAAATGACCTAATTGTTCATCCAATGACACAAAAAAACCTATTGGATGCACATGATTTGTTAGAAACCCTAATTGGACAAGATTAAGTTTAGGGACGATGAAAATGACCTAAATGTTCATCCAATGATACAAAAACACCTATTGGATGCACAAAATTGGTTAGAAACCCTAATTGGACAAGATTAAGTGTAGGGAGGACGAAAATGACATAAAAATTCATCCAATGACACAAAAACACCTATTGGATGCACAAGATTGGTTAAAAACCCTAATTGGACAAGATTAAGTGTAAGGAGTACGAAAATGACATAAATATTCATCCAATGACACAAAAAAACCTATTGGATGCACAAGATTGGTTAAAAACCCTAATTGGACAAGAATTAGCCTAGGTTGGACGAAAATGACGTAAATGTTCATCCAACGACACAAAAACAACTATTGGAAGTACAAGATTCGTTAGAAACCCTAATTGGACAAGAATTAGCCTAGGGATGACGAAAATGACCTAAATGTTCATCCAATGACACAAAACACCTATTGGATGCACAAGATTGGTTAAAAACCCTAATTGGACAAGAATTAGCCTAGGGAGGACAAAAATGACCTAATTGTTCATCCAATGACACAAAAAAACCTATTGGATGCACATGATTTTTAGAAACCCTAATTGGACAAGATTAAGTTTAGGGAGGACGAAAATGACCTAAATGTTCATCCAATGATACAAAAACACCTATTGGATGCACAAAATTGGTTAGAAACCCTAATTGGACAAGATTAAGTGTAGGGAGGACGAAAATGACATAAAAATTCATCCAATGACACAAAAACACCTATTGGAAGCACATGATTGGTTAGAAACCCTAATTGGACCAGATTAAGTTTAGGGAGGACGAAAATGACCTAAAACGTTCATGCAATGACACAAAACACCTATTGGATGCACAAGATTGGTTAAAAACCCTAATTGGACAAGAATAAGCCTAGGGAGAACGAAAATGACCTAAAATTTCATCCATTGACACAAAACACCTATTGGATGCACAAGATTGGTTAAAAACCCTAATTGGACAAGAATTAGCCTAGGGTGGACGAAAATGACCTAATTGTTCATCCAATGATACAAAAACACCTATTGGATGCACAATATTGGTTAGATACCCTAATTGGACAAGATTAAGTTTAGGAAGGACGAAAATGACCTAAATGTTCATCCAATGACACAAAACACCTATTGGATGCACAAGATTGGTTAAAAACCGTATTTGGACAAGAATTAGCCTAGGGAGGCAAAAATGACCTAATTGTTCATCCAATGACACAAAAACACCTATTGGATGCACATGATTGGTTAGAAACCCTAATTGGACAAGATTAAGTTTAGGGAGGAAGAAAATGACCTAAATGTTCATCCAATGACACAAAACACCTATTGGATGCACAAGATTGCTTAAAAACCCTAATTGGACAAGATTAAGTGTAGGGAGGACGAAAATGACATAAATATTCATCCAATGACACAAAAACAACTATTGGATGCACAAGATTGGTTAAAAACCCTAATTGGACAAGAATTAGCCTAGGGAGGACGAAAATGACGTAAATGTTCATCCAACGACACAAAAACACCTATTGGATGCACAAAATTGGTTAGAAACCCTAATTGGACAAGATTAAGTGTAGGCAGGACGAAAATGACATAAATACTCATCCAATGACACAAAAACACCTATTGGATGCACAAGATTGGTTAAAAACCCTAATTGGACAAGATTAAATGTAGGGAGTACGAAAATGACATAAATATTCATCCAATGACACAAAAACACCTATTGGATGCACAAGATTGGTTAAAAACCCTAATTGGACAAGAATTAGCCTAGGGAGGACGAAAATGACCTAAATGTTCATCCAATGACAGAAAACACCTATTGGATACACAAGATTTGTTAGAAACCCTAATTGGACAAGATTAAGTTTAGGGAGGACGAAAATGACCTAAAATGTTCATCCAATGACACAAAAACACCTATTGGATGCACAAGATTGGTGAAAAACCCTAATTGGACAAGAATAAGCCTAGGGAGAACGAAAATGACCTAAATTTTCATCCATTGACACAAAACACCTATTGGATGGACAAGATTGGTTAAAAACCCTAATTGGACAAGATTAAGTGTAGGGAGGACAAAAATGACCTAAATGTTCATCCAATGACACAAAAATACGTATTGCACACACAAGATTGGTTAAAAACCCTAATTGGACAAGAATTAGCCTAGGGAGGACGAAAATGACCTAATTGTTCATCCAATGACACAAAAACACCTATTGGATGCACAAGATTGGTTAAAAACCCTAATTGGACAAGAATTAGCCTAGGGAGGACGAAAATGACCTAAATGTTCATCCAATGACAGAAAACACCTATTGGATACACAAGATTTGTTAGAAACCCTAATTGGACAAGATTAAGTTTAGGGACGACGAAAATGACCTAAAATGTTCATCCAATGACACAAAACACCTATTGGATGCACAAGATTGGTTAAAAACCCTAATTGGACAAGAATTAGCCTAGGGAGGACAAAAATGACCTAATTGTTCATCCAATGACACAAAAAAACCTACTGGATGCACATGATTTGTTAGAAACCCTAATTGGACAAGATTAAGTTTAGGGACGACGAAAATGACCTAAATGTTCATCCAATGATACAAAAACACCTATTGGATGCACAAAATTGGTTAGAAACCCTAATTGGACAAGATTAAGTGTAGGGAGGACGAAAATGACATAAAAATTCATCCAATGACACAAAAACACCTATTGGATGCACAAGATTGGTTAAAAACCCTAATTGGACAAGAATTAGCCTAGGTTGGACGAAAATGACGTAAATGTTCATCCAACGACACAAAAACACCTATTGGAAGTACAAGATTGGTTAGAAACCCTAATTGGACAAGAATTAGCCTAGGGATGACGAAAATGACCTAAATGTTCATCCAATGACACAAAACACCTATTGGATGCACAAGATTGGTTAAAAACCCTAATTGGACAAGAATTAGCCTAGGGAGGACAAAAATGACCTAATTGTTCATCCAATGACACAAAAAAACCTATTGGATGCACATGATTTGTTAGAAACCCTAATTGGACAAGATTAAGTTTAGGGACGACGAAAATGACCTAAATGTTCATCCAATGACACAAAAACACCTATTGGATGCACAAAATTGGTTAGAAACCCTAATTGGACAAGATTAAGTGTAGGGAGGACGAAAATGACATAAAAATTCATCCAATGACACAAAAACACCTATTGGATGCACAAGATTGGTTAAAAACCCTAATTGGACAAGATTAAGTGTAAGGAGTACGAAAATGACATAAATATTCATCCAATGACACAAAAAAACCTATTGGATGCACAAGATTGGTTAAAAACCCTAATTGGACAAGAATTAGCCTAGGTAGGACGAAAATGACGTAAATGTTCATCCAACGACACAAAAACACCTATTGGAAGTACAAGATTGGTTAGAAACCCTAATTGGACAAGAATTAGCCTAGGGATGACGAAAATGACCTAAATGTTCATCCAATGACACAAAACACCTATTGGATGCACAAGATTGGTTAAAAACCCTAATTGGACAAGAATTAGCCTAGGGATACGAAAATGACCTAATAGTTCATCCAATGACACAAAAACACCTATTGGATGCACATGATTGGTTAGAAACCCTAATTGGACAAGATTAAGTTTAGGGAGGACGAAAATGACCTAAAACGTTCATCCAATGACACAAAACACCTATTGGATGCACAAGATTGGTGAAAAACCCTAATTGGACAAGAATAAGCCTAGGGAGAACGAAAATGACCTAAATTTTCATCCATTGACACAAAACACCTATTGGATGCACAAGATTGGTTAAAAACCCTAATTAGACAAGAAATAGCCTAGGGAGGACGAAAATGACCTAATTGTTCATCCAATGATACAAAAACACCTATTGGATGCACAAAATTGGTTAGAAACCCTAATTGGACAAGATTAAGTGTAGGGAGGACGAAAATGACATAAAAATTCATCCAATGACACAAAAACACCTATTGGATGCACAAGATTGGTTAAAAACCCTAATTGGACAAGATTAAGTGTAGGGAGGACGAAAATGACATAAATATTCATCCAATGACACAAAAAAACCTATTGGATGCACAAGATTGGTTAAAAACCCTAATTGGACAAGAATTAGCCTAGGTTGGACGAAAATGACGTAAATGTTCATCCAACGACACAAAAACACCTATTGGAAGTACAAGATTGGTTAGAAACCCTAATTGGACAAGAATTAGCCTAGGGATGACGAAAATGACCTAAATGTTCATCCAATGACACAAAACACCTATTGGATGCACAAGATTGGTTAAAAACTCTAATTGGACAAGAATTAGCCTAGGGATACGAAAATGACCTAATAGTTCATCCAATGACACAAAAACACCTATTGGATGCACAAGATTGGTTAAAAACCCTAATTGGACAAGATTAAGTGTAAGGAGTACGAAAATGACATAAATATTCATCCAATGACACAAAAAAACCTATTGGATGCACAAGATTGGTTAAAAACCCTAATTGGACAATAATTAGCCTAGGTTGGACGAAAATGACGTAAATGTTCATCCAACGACACAAAAACACCTATTGGAAGTACAAGATTGGTTAGAAACCCTAATTGGACAAGAATTAGCCTAGGGATGACGAAAATGACCTAAATGTTCATCCAATGACACAAAACACCTATTGGATGCACAAGATTGGTTAAAAACTCTAATTGGACAAGAATTAGCCTAGGGATACGAAAATGACCTAATAGTTCATCCAATGACACAAAAACACCTATTGGATGCACAAGATTGGTTAAAAACCCTAATTGGACAAGATTAAGTGTAGGGAGGACGAAAATGACCTAAAACGTTCATCCAATGACACAAAACACCTATTGGATGCACAAGATTGGTTAAAAACCCTAATTGGACAAGAATAAGCCTAGGGAGAACGAAAATGACCTAAAATTTCATCCATTGACACAAAACACCTATTGGATGCACAAGATTGGTTAAAAACCCTAATTGGACAAGAATTAGCCTAGGGTGGACGAAAATGACCTAATTGTTCATCCAATGATACAAAAACACCTATTGGATGCACAATATTGGTTAGAAACCCTAATTGGACAAGATTAAGTTTAGGAAGGACGAAAATGACCTAAATGTTCATCCAATGACACAAAACACCTATTGGATGCACAAGATTGGTTAAAAACCGTATTTGGACAAGAATTAGCCTAGGGAGGCAAAAATGACCTAATTGTTCATCCAATGACAAAAAAAACACCTATTGGATGCACATGATTGGTTAGAAACCCTAATTGGACAAGATTAAGTTTAGGGAGGAAGAAAATGACCTAAATGTTCATCCAATGACACAAAAAAACCTATTGGATGCACATGATTTGTTAGAAACCCTAATTGGACAAGATTAAGTTTAGGGAGGACGAAAATGACCTAAATGTTCATCCAATGATACAAAAACACCTATTGGAAGTACAAGATTGGTTAGAAACCCTAATTGGACAAGAATTAGCCTAGGGATGACGAAAATGACTTAAATGTTCATCCAATGACACAAAACACCTATTGGATGCACAAGATTGGTTAAAAACCGTATTTGGACAAGAATTAGCCTAGGGAGGCAAAAATGACCTAATTGTTCATCCAATGACAAAAAAAACACCTATTGGATGCACATGATTGGTTAGAAACCCTAATTGGACAAGATTAAGTTTAGGGAGGAAGAAAATGACCTAAATGTTCATCCAATGACACAAAAAAACCTATTGGATGCACATGATTTGTTAGAAACCCTAATTGGACAAGATTAAGTTTAGGGAGGACGAAAATGACCTAAATGTTCATCCAATGATACAAAAACACCTATTGGATGCACAAAATTGGTTAGAAACCCTAATTGGACAAGATTAAGTGTAGGGAGGACGAAAATGACATAAAAATTCATCCAATGACACAAAAACACCTATTGGATGCACAAGATTGGTTAAAAACCCTAATTGGACAAGATTAAGTGTAAGGAGGACGAAAATGACATAAATATTCATCCAATGACACAAAAAAACCTATTGGATGCACAAGATTGGTTAAAAACCCTAATTGGACAAGATTAAGTTTAGGGAGGACGAAAATGACCTAAATGTTCATCCAATGACACAAAACACCTGTTGGAAGTACAAGATTGGTTAGAAACCTTAATTGGACAAGAATAAGTCTAGGGAAGACGAAAATGACCTAAATGTTTATCCAATGACACAAAACACCTATTGGATGCACAAGATTGGTTAAAAACCCTAATTGGACCAGATTAAGTGTAAGGAGGACGAAAATGACATAAATATTCATCCAATGACACAAAAACACCTATTCAATGCACAAGATTGGTTAAAAACCCTAATTGGACAAGAATTAGCCTAGGGAGGACGAAAATGACCTAATTGTTCATCCAATGACACAAAAACACCTATTGGATGCACAAGATTGGTGAAAAACCCTAATTGGACAAGAATAAGCCTAGGGAGAACGAAAATGACCTAAATTTTCATCCATTGACACAAAACACCTATTGGATGGACAAGATTGGTTAAAAACCCTAATTGGACAAGATTAAGTGTAGGGAGGACAAAAATGACCTAAATGTTCATCCAATGACACAAAAATACGTATTGCACACACAAGATTGGTTAAAAACCCTAATTGGACAAGAATTAGCCTAGGGAGGACGAAAATGACCTAATTGTTCATCCAATGACACAAAAACACCTATTGGATGCACAAGATTGGTTAAAAACCCTAATTGGACAAGAATTAGCCTAGGGAGGACGAAAATGACCTAAATGTTCATCCAATGACAGAAAACACCTATTGGATACACAAGATTTGTTAGAAACCCTAATTGGACAAGATTAAGTTTAGGGACGACGAAAATGACCTAAAATGTTCATCCAATGACACAAAACACCTATTGGATGCACAAGATTGGTTAAAAACCCTAATTGGACAAGAATTAGCCTAGGGAGGACAAAAATGACCTAATTGTTCATCCAATGACACAAAAAAACCTACTGGATGCACATGATTTGTTAGAAACCCTAATTGGACAAGATTAAGTTTAGGGACGACGAAAATGACCTAAATGTTCATCCAATGATACAAAAACACCTATTGGATGCACAAAATTGGTTAGAAACCCTAATTGGACAAGATTAAGTGTAGGGAGGACGAAAATGACATAAAAATTCATCCAATGACACAAAAACACCTATTGGATGCACAAGATTGGTTAAAAACCCTAATTGGACAAGAATTAGCCTAGGTTGGACGAAAATGACGTAAATGTTCATCCAACGACACAAAAACACCTATTGGAAGTACAAGATTGGTTAGAAACCCTAATTGGACAAGAATTAGCCTAGGGATGACGAAAATGACCTAAATGTTCATCCAATGACACAAAACACCTATTGGATGCACAAGATTGGTTAAAAACCCTAATTGGACAAGAATTAGCCTAGGGAGGACAAAAATGACCTAATTGTTCATCCAATGACACAAAAAAACCTATTGGATGCACATGATTTGTTAGAAACCCTAATTGGACAAGATTAAGTTTAGGGAGGACGAAAATGACCTAAATGTTCATCCAATGATACAAAAACACCTATTGGATGCACAAAATTGGTTAGAAACCCTAATTGGACAAGATTAAGTTTAGGAAGGACGAAAATGACCTAAATGTTCATCCAATGACACAAAACACCTATTGGATGCACAAGATTGGTTAAAAACCGTATTTGGACAAGAATTAGCCTAGGGAGGCAAAAATGACCTAATTGTTCATCCAATGACAAAAAAAACACCTATTGGATGCACATGATTGGTTAGAAACCCTAATTGGACAAGATTAAGTTTAGGGAGGAAGAAAATGACCTAAATGTTCATCCAATGACACAAAAAAACCTATTGGATGCACATGATTTGTTAGAAACCCTAATTGGACAAGATTAAGTTTAGGGAGGACGAAAATGACCTAAATGTTCATCCAATGATACAAAAACACCTATTGGAAGTACAAGATTGGTTAGAAACCCTAATTGGACAAGAATTAGCCTAGGGATGACGAAAATGACTTAAATGTTCATCCAATGACACAAAACACCTATTGGATGCACAAGATTGGTTAAAAACCGTATTTGGACAAGAATTAGCCTAGGGAGGCAAAAATGACCTAATTGTTCATCCAATGACAAAAAAAACACCTATTGGATGCACATGATTGGTTAGAAACCCTAATTGGACAAGATTAAGTTTAGGGAGGAAGAAAATGACCTAAATGTTCATCCAATGACACAAAAAAACCTATTGGATGCACATGATTTGTTAGAAACCCTAATTGGACAAGATTAAGTTTAGGGAGGACGAAAATGACCTAAATGTTCATCCAATGATACAAAAACACCTATTGGATGCACAATATTGGTTAGAAACCCTAATTGGACAAGATTAAGTTTAGGAAGGACGAAAATGACCTAAATGTTCATCCAATGACACAAAACACCTATTGGATGCACAAGATTGGTTAAAAACCGTATTTGGACAAGAATTAGCCTAGGGAGGCAAAAATGACCTAATTGTTCATCCAATGACACAAAAACACCTATTGGATGCACATGATTGGTTAGAAACCCTAATTGGACAAGATTAAGTTTAGGGAGGAAGAAAATGACCTAAATGTTCATCCAATGACACAAAACACCTATTGGATGCACAAGATTGCTTAAAAACCCTAATTGGACAAGATTAAGTGTAGGGAGGACGAAAATGACATAAATATTCATCCAATGACACAAAAACAACTATTGGATGCACAAGATTGGTTAAAAACCCTAATTGGACAAGAATTAGCCTAGGGAGGACGAAAATGACGTAAATGTTCATCCAACGACACAAAAACACCTATTGGATGCACAAAATTGGTTAGAAACCCTAATTGGACAAGATTAAGTGTAGGCAGGACGAAAATGACATAAATACTCATCCAATGACACAAAAACACCTATTGGATGCACAAGATTGGTTAAAAACCCTAATTGGACAAGATTAAATGTAGGGAGTACGAAAATGACATAAATATTCATCCAATGACACAAAAACACCTATTGGATGCACAAGATTGGTTAAAAACCCTAATTGGACAAGAATTAGCCTAGGGAGGACGAAAATGACCTAAATGTTCATCCAATGACAGAAAACACCTATTGGATACACAAGATTTGTTAGAAACCCTAATTGGACAAGATTAAGTTTAGGGAGGACGAAAATGACCTAAAATGTTCATCCAATGACACAAAACACCTATTGGATGCACAAGATTGGTTAAAAACCCTAATTGGACAAGAATTAGCCTAGGGAGGACGAAAATGACCTAAATGTTCATCCAATGACACAAAACACCTATTGGATGCACAAGATTGGTTAAAAACTCTAATTGGACAAGAATTAGCCTAGGGATACGAAAATGACCTAATAGTTCATCCAATGACACAAAAACACCTATTGGATGCACATGATTGGTTAGAAACCCTAATTGGACAAGATTAAGTTTAGGGAGGACGAAAATGACCTAAAACGTTCATCCAATGACACAAAACACCTATTGGATGCACAAGATTGGTGAAAAACCCTAATTGGACAAGAATAAGCCTAGGGAGAACGAAAATGACCTAAATTTTCATCCATTAACACAAAACACCTATTGGATGGACAAGATTGGTTAAAAACCCTAATTGGACAAGATTAAGTGTAGGGAGGACAAAAATGACCTAAATGTTCATCCAATGACACAAAAATACGTATTGCACACACAAGATTGGTTAAAAACCCTAATTGGACAAGAATTAGCCTAGGGAGGACGAAAATGACCTAATTGTTCATCCAATGACACAAAAACACCTATTGGATGCACAAGATTGGTTAAAAACCCTAATTGGACAAGAATAAGCCTAGGGAGAACGAAAATGACCTAAAATTTCATCCATTGACACAAAACACCTATTGGATGCACAAGATTGGTTAAAAACCCTAATTGGACAAGAATTAGCCTAGGGTGGACGAAAATGACCTAATTGTTCATCCAATGATACAAAAACACCTATTGGATGCACAATATTGGTTAGAAACCCTAATTGGACAAGATTAAGTTTAGGAAGGACGAAAATGACCTAAATGTTCATCCAATGACACAAAACACCTATTGGATGCACAAGATTGGTTAAAAACCGTATTTGGACAAGAATTAGCCTTGGGAGGCAAAAATGACCTAATTGTTCATCCAAGGACACAAAAACACCTATTGGATGCACATGATTGGTTAGAAACCCTAATTGGACAAGATTAAGTTTAGGGAGGAAGAAAATGACCTAAATGTTCATCCAATGACACAAAAAAACCTATTGGCTGCACATGATTTGTTAGAAACCCTAATTGGACAAGATTAAGTTTAGGGAGGACGAAAATGACCTAAATGTTCATCCAATGATACAAAAACACCTATTGGATGCACAAAATTGGTTAGAAACCCTAATTGGACAAGATTAAGTGTAGGGAGGACGAAAATGACATAAAAATTCATCCAATGACACAAAAACACCTATTGGATGCACAAGATTGGTTAAAAACCCTAATTGGACAAGATTAAGTGTTAGAAGTACGAAAATGACATAAATATTCATCCAATGACACAAAAAAACCTATTGGATGCACAAGATTGGTTAAAAACCCTAATTGGACAAGAATTAGCCTAGGTAGGACGAAAATGACGTAAATGTTCATCCAACGACACAAAAACACCTATTGGAAGTACAAGATTGGTTAGAAACCCTAATTGGACAAGAATTAGCCTAGGGATGACGAAAATGACCTAAATGTTCATCCAATGACACAAAACACCTATTGGATGCACAAGATTGGTTAAAAACTCTAATTGGACAAGAATTAGCCTAGGGATACGAAAATGACCTAAATGTTCATCGAATGACACAAAAACATCTATTGGATGCACAAGATTGCTTAAAAACCCTAATTGGACAAGATTAAGTGTAGGGAGGACGTAAATGACATAAATATTCATCCAATGACACAAAAACAACTATTGGATGCACAAGATTGGTTAAAAACCCTAATTGGACAAGAATTAGCCTAGGGAGGACGAAAATGACGTAAATGTTCATCCAACGACACAAAAACACCTATTGGAAGTACAAGATTGGTTAGAAACCCTAATTGCACAAGAATTAGCCTAGGGAGGACGAAAATGAGCTAAATGTTCATCCAATGACACAAAACACCTATTGGATGCACAAGATTGCTTAAAAACCCTAATTGGACAAGAATTAGCCTAGGGAGGACGAAAATGACCTAATTGTTCATCCAATGACCCAAAAAAACCTATTGGATGCACATGATTGGTTAGAAACCCTAATTGGACAAGATTAAGTTTAGGGAGGACGAAAATGACCTAAATGTTCATCCAATGACA
>JBBPBS010001057.1:321494-344323 GCA_037974835.1 Cicer judaicum | reverse complement strand
TAATTGTTCATCCAATGACACAAAAAAACCTATTGGATGCACATGATTGGTTAGAAACCCTAATTGGACAAGATTAAGTTTAGGGAGGACCAAAATGACCTAAATGTTCATCCAATGACACAAAACACCTATTGGATGCACAAGATTGGTTAAAAACCCTAATTGGACAAGATTAAGTGTAAGGAGGACGAAAATGACATAAATATTCATCCAATGACACAAAAACACCTATTGGATGCACAAGATTGGTTAAAAACCCTAATTGGACAAGAATAAGCCTAGGGAGAACGAAAATGACCTAAATTTTCATCCATTGACACAAAACACCTATTGGATGCACAAGATTGGTTAAAAACCCTAATTGGACAAGAATTAGCCTAGGGAGGACGAAAATGACCTAATTGTTCATCCAATGATACAAAAACACCTATTGGATGCACAATATTGGTTAGAAACCCTTATTGGACAAGATTAAGTTTAGGGAGGACGAATA
Organism: Cicer judaicum; assembly: GCA_037974835.1. Taxonomy (NCBI): domain Eukaryota; kingdom Viridiplantae; phylum Streptophyta; class Magnoliopsida; order Fabales; family Fabaceae; genus Cicer; species Cicer judaicum. The sequence goes on along the minus strand of JBBPBS010001057.1, from coordinate 343,830 downwards.
TGACCTAAATATTCATCCAATGACACAAAACACCTATTGGATGAACAAGATTGGTTAAAAACCCTAATTGGACAAGATTAAGTGTAAGGAGGACGAAAATGACATAAATATTCATCCAATGACACAAAAACACCTATTGGATGCACAAGATTGGTTAAAAACCCTAATTGGACAAGAATAAGCCTAGGGAGAACGAAAATGACCTAAATTTTCATCCATTGACACAAAACACCTATTGGATGCACAAGATTGGTTAAAAACCCTAATTGGACAAGAATTAGCCTAGGGAGGACGAAAATGACCTAATTGTTCATCCAATGATACAAAAACACCTATTGGATGCACAATATTGGTTAGAAACCCTAATTGGACAAGATTAAGTTTAGGAAGGACGAAAATGACCTAAATGTTCATCCAATGACACAAAACACCTATTGGATGCACAAGATTGGTTAAAAACCGTATTTGGACAAGAATTAGCCTAGGGAGGCAAAAATGACCTAATTGTTCATCCAATGACAAAAAAAACACCTATTGGATGCACATGATTGGTTAGAAACCCTAATTGGACAAGATTAAGTTTAGGGAGGAAGAAAATGACCTAAATGTTCATCCAATGACACAAAAAAACCTATTGGATGCACATGATTTGTTAGAAACCCTAATTGGACAAGATTAAGTTTAGGGAGGACGAAAATGACCTAAATGTTCATCCAATGATACAAAAACACCTATTGGAAGTACAAGATTGGTTAGAAACCCTAATTGGACAAGAATTAGCCTAGGGATGACGAAAATGACTTAAATGTTCATCCAATGACACAAAACACCTATTGGATGCACAAGATTGGTTAAAAACTCTAATTGGACAAGAATTAGCCTAGGGATACGAAAATGACCTAATAGTTCATCCAATGACACAAAAACACCTATTTGATGCACATGATTGGTTAGAAACCCTAATTGGACAAGATTAAGTTTAGGGAGGACGAAAATGACCTAAAACGTTCATCCAATGACACAAAACACCTATTGGATGCACAAGATTGGTGAAAAACCCTAATTGGACAAGAATAAGCCTAGGGAGAACGAAAATGACCTAAATTTTCATCCATTGACACAAAACACCTATTGGATGGACAAGATTGGTTAAAAACCCTAATTGGACAAGATTAAGTGTAGGGAGGACAAAAATGACCTAAATGTTCATCCAATGACACAAAAATACGTATTGCACACACAAGATTGGTTAAAAACCCTAATTGGACAAGAATTAGCCTAGGGAGGACGAAAATGACCTAATTGTTCATCCAATGACACAAAAACACCTATTGGATGCACAAGATTGGTTAAAAACCCTAATTGGACAAGAATAAGACTAGGGAGGACGAAAATGACCTAAATGTTCATCCAATGACAGAAAACACCTATTGGATACACAAGATTTGTTAGAAACCCGAATTGGACAAGATTAAGTTTAGGGACGACGAAAATGACCTAAAATGTTCATCCAATGACACAAAACACCTATTGGATGCACAAGATTGGTTAAAAACCCTAATTGGACAAGAATTAGCCTAGGGAGGACGAAAATGACCTAATTGTTCATCCAATGACACAAAAAAACCTACTGGATGCACATGATTTGTTAGAAACCCTAATTGGACAAGATTAAGTTTAGGGACGACGAAAATGACCTAAATGTTCATCCAATGATACAAAGACGCCTATTGGATGCACAAGATTGGTTAGAAACCCTACTTGGACAAGAATAAGCCTAGGGAGGTCGAAAATGACCTAATTGTTCATCCTATGACACAAACAAACCTATTGGATACACAAGATTGGTTAGAAACCCTAATTGGACAAGAATAAGCCTAGGGCGGTCGAAAATGACCTAATTGTTCATCCAATGACACAAATACAACTATTTGATGCACAAGATTGGTTAGAAAACCTAATTGGACAAGCATAAGCCTTGGGAGGATGAAAATGACCTATATGTTAATCCAATGACACAAAAACACCTATTGGATGCACTGATTGATGAAAAACCCTAATTGGACAACATTAAGTGAAGGGAGGACGTAAAAGACCTAAATGTTCATCGAATGACACAAAAACACGTATTGGATGCACAAGATTTGTTAAAAATCCAAATGGGAGAAGAATTAGCCTAGGGAGGACGAAAATGACCTAATTGTTCATCCAATGACACAAAAACACCTATTGGATGCACAAGATTTGTTAAAAACCCGAATTGGAGAAGAATAAGTCTAGGAAGGAAGAAAAGGACCTAATTATTCATCCAATGACATAAAGACGCCTATTGGATGCACAAGATTGGTTAGAAACCCTAATTGGACAAGAATAAGCCTAGGGAGGTTGAAAATGACCTAAATGTTCATCCAATGACACAAAAAAACCTATTGGATGCACAAGATTTATTAGAAACCAAAATTGGACAAGATTAAGCATAAGCAGGACGAAAATGACCTTAATGGTCATCCAATTACACAAAAACACCTATTGGATGCACAAGATTGGTTAAAAACCCTAATTGGACAAGAATAAGTCTAGGAAGGACGAAAAGGACCTAATTATTCATCCAATGACACAAAGACGCCTATTGGATGCACAAGATTGGTTAGAAACCCTAATTGGACAAGAATAAGCATAGGGAGGTTGAAAATGACCTAAATGTTCATCCAATGACACAAAAATACCTATTGGATGCACAAGATTTATTAGAATCCAAAATTGGACAAGATTAAGCATAAGCAGGACCAAAATGACCTTAATGTTCATCCAATTACACAAAAACACCTATTGGATGCAGAAGATTGGTTAAAAACACTAATTGGACAAGATTAAGTGTAGGGAGGACGAAAATGACCTAAATGTTCATCCAATGACACATAAACACCTAGTGGATGCTCAAGATTGGTTAGAAACCCTAATTGGACAAGAATAAGCCTAGGGAGGTCGAAAATGACCTAATTGTTCATCCAATGACACAAATACAACTATTTGATGCACAAGATTGGTTAGAAACCCTAATTGGACAAGCATAAGCCTTGGGAGGATGAAAATGACCTAAATGTTAATCCAATGACACAAAAACACCTATTGGATACACAAGATTGATTAAAAACCCTAATTGGACAAGATTAAGTGAAGGGAGGACGAAAATGACCTAAATGTTCATCGAATGACACAAAAACACGTATTGGATGCACAAGATTTGTTAAAAATCCAAATGGGAGAAGAATTAGCCTAGGGAGGACGAAAATGACCTATGACGTAATTGTTCATCCAATGATACAAAAACACCTATTAGATGCACAAAATTGGTTAGAAACCCTAATTGGAAAAGATTAAGTGTAGGGAGGACGAAAATGACATAAATACTCATCCAATGACACAAAAACACCTATTGGATGCACAAGATTGGTTAAAAACCCTAATTGGACAAGATTAAGTGTAGGGAGTACGAAAATGACATAAATATTCATCCAATGACACAAAAACACCTATTGGATGCACAAGATTGGTTAAAAACCCTAATTGGACAAGAATTAGCCTAGGTTGGACGAAAATGACGTAAATGTTCATCCAACGACACAAAAACACCTATTGGAAGTACAAGATTGGTTAGAAACCCTAATTGGACAAGAATTAGCCTAGGGAGGACGAAAATGACCTAAATGTTCATCCAATGACACAAAACACCTATTGGATGCACAAGATTGGTTAAAAACCCTAATTGGACAAGAATTAGCCTAGGGAGGACAAAAATGACCTAAATGTTCATCCAATGACACAAAACACCTATTGGATGCACCAGATTGGTTAAAAACGTAAATTGGACAAGATTAAGTGGTGGGAGGATGAAAATGACCTAAATGTCCATCGAATGACACAAAACACCTATTGGATGCACAAGATTGGTTAGAAACCCTAATTGGACAAGATTAAGTGTAGGGAGGACGAAAATGACCTAAATGTTCATCCAATGACACAAAATAACTAATGGAAGCACAAGATTGGTTAAAAACCCTAATTGGATAAGAATTAGCCTAGGGAGGATGAAAATGTTCATCCAATGACACAAAACACCTATTGGATGCACAAGATTGGTTAAAAACTCTAATTGGACAAGAATTATCCTAGGGAGGACGAAATTGACCTAATTGTTCATCCAATTACACAAAAACACCAATTGGATGCACAAGATTGGTTAGAAACCCTAATTGGACATCATAATGTGTAGGGAGGACGAAAATGACCTAAATGATCATCCAATGACACAAAACACCTATTGGATGCACAAAATTGGTTAAAAACCCTAATTGGACAAGAATTAGTCTAGGGAGGACGAAAATAACCTAATTGTTCATCCAATGACACAAAAACACCTATTGGATGCACAAGATTGGTTAAAAACCCTAATTGGACAAGATTAAGTGTAGGGAGGACGAAAATGACCTAAATGTTCATCCAATGACACAAAACACCTATTCGATGCACAAGATTGGTTAAAAACCCTAATTGGACAAGAATTAGCCTAGGGAGGACGAAAATGACCTAATTGTTCATCCAATGACACAAAAACACCTATTGGATGCACAAGATTGGTTAGAAACCCTAATTGAACAAGATTAAGTGTAGGGAGGACGAAAATGACCTAAATTTTCATCCGATGACACAAAACACCTATTGGATGCACAAGATTAGTTAAAAAACCTAATTGGACAAGATTAAGTGTAGGGAGGACGAAAATGACCTAAATATTCATAAAATGACACAAAACACCTATTGGATGCACAATATTGGTTAAAAACCCTAATTGGACAAGAATTAGCTAGGGAGGACGAAAATGACCTAATTGTTCATCCAATGACACAAACACACCTATTGGATGCACAAGATTGGTTAGAAACCCTAATTGGACAAGATTAAGTGTAGGGAGGACGAAAATGACCTAAATGTTCATCCAATGACACAAAACACCTATTGGATGCACAAGATTGGTTAAAAACCCTAATTAGACAAGAAATAGCCTAGGGAGGACGAAAATGACCTAATTGTTCATCCAATGATACAAAAACACCTATTGGATGCACAAAATTCGTTAGAAACCCTAATTGGACAAGAATTAGCCAAGGGAGGACGAAAATGACCTAAAATGTTCATCCAATGACACAAAACACCTATTGGATGCACAAGATTGGTTAAAAACCCTAATTAGACAAGAAATAGCCTAGGGAGGACGAAAATGACCTAATTGTTCATCCAATGATACAAAAACACCTATTGGATGCACAAAATTGGTTAGAAACCCTAATTGGACAAGATTAAGTGTAGGGAGGACGAAAATGACATAAAAATTCATCCAATGACACAAAAACACCTATTGGATGCACAAGATTGGTTAAAAACCCTAATTGGACAAGATTAAGTGTAGGGAGGACGAAAATGACATAAATATTCATCCAATGACACAAAAAAACCTATTGGATGCACAAGATTGGTTAAAAACCCTAATTGGACAAGAATTAGCCTAGGTTGGACGAAAATGACGTAAATGTTCATCCAACGACACAAAAACACCTATTGGAAGTACAAGATTGGTTAGAAACCCTAATTGGACAAGAATTAGCCTAGGGATGACGAAAATGACCTAAATGTTCATCCAATGACACAAAACACCTATTGGATGCACAAGATTGGTTAAAAACCCTAATTGGACAAGAATTAGCCTAGGGATACGAAAATGACCTAATAGTTCATCCAATGACACAAAAACACCTATTGGATGCACATGATTGGTTAGAAACCCTAATTGGACAAGATTAAGTTTAGGGAGGACGAAAATGACCTAAAACGTTCATCCAATGACACAAAACACCTATTGGATGCACAAGATTGGTGAAAAACCCTAATTGGACAAGAATAAGCCTAGGGAGAACGAAAATGACCTAAATTTTCATCCATTAACACAAAACACCTATTGGATGGACAAGATTGGTTAAAAACCCTAATTGGACAAGATTAAGTGTAGGGAGGACAAAAATGACCTAAATGTTCATCCAATGACACAAAAATACGTATTGCACACACAAGATTGGTTAAAAACCCTAATTGGACAAGAATTAGCCTAGGGAGGACGAAAATGACCTAATTGTTCATCCAATGACACAAAAACACCTATTGGATGCACAAGATTGGTTAAAAACCCTAATTGGACAAGAATAAGCCTAGGGAGAACGAAAATGACCTAAAATTTCATCCATTGACACAAAACACCTATTGGATGCACAAGATTGGTTAAAAACCCTAATTGGACAAGAATTAGCCTAGGGTGGACGAAAATGACCTAATTGTTCATCCAATGATACAAAAACACCTATTGGATGCACAATATTGGTTAGAAACCCTAATTGGACAAGATTAAGTTTAGGAAGGACGAAAATGACCTAAATGTTCATCCAATGACACAAAACACCTATTGGATGCACAAGATTGGTTAAAAACCGTATTTGGACAAGAATTAGCCTTGGGAGGCAAAAATGACCTAATTGTTCATCCAAGGACACAAAAACACCTATTGGATGCACATGATTGGTTAGAAACCCTAATTGGACAAGATTAAGTTTAGGGAGGAAGAAAATGACCTAAATGTTCATCCAATGACACAAAAAAACCTATTGGCTGCACATGATTTGTTAGAAACCCTAATTGGACAAGATTAAGTTTAGGGAGGACGAAAATGACCTAAATGTTCATCCAATGATACAAAAACACCTATTGGATGCACAAAATTGGTTAGAAACCCTAATTGGACAAGATTAAGTGTAGGGAGGACGAAAATGACATAAAAATTCATCCAATGACACAAAAACACCTATTGGATGCACAAGATTGGTTAAAAACCCTAATTGGACAAGATTAAGTGTTAGAAGTACGAAAATGACATAAATATTCATCCAATGACACAAAAAAACCTATTGGATGCACAAGATTGGTTAAAAACCCTAATTGGACAAGAATTAGCCTAGGTAGGACGAAAATGACGTAAATGTTCATCCAACGACACAAAAACACCTATTGGAAGTACAAGATTGGTTAGAAACCCTAATTGGACAAGAATTAGCCTAGGGATGACGAAAATGACCTAAATGTTCATCCAATGACACAAAACACCTATTGGATGCACAAGATTGGTTAAAAACTCTAATTGGACAAGAATTAGCCTAGGGATACGAAAATGACCTAAATGTTCATCGAATGACACAAAAACATCTATTGGATGCACAAGATTGCTTAAAAACCCTAATTGGACAAGATTAAGTGTAGGGAGGACGAAAATGACATAAATATTCATCCAATGACACAAAAACAACTATTGGATGCACAAGATTGGTTAAAAACCCTAATTGGACAAGAATTAGCCTAGGGAGGACGAAAATGACGTAAATGTTCATCCAACGACACAAAAACACCTATTGGAAGTACAAGATTGGTTAGAAACCCTAATTTGACAAGAATTAGCCTAGGGAGGACGAAAATGAGCTAAATGTTCATCCAATGACACAAAACACCTATTGGATGCACAAGATTGCTTAAAAACCCTAATTGGACAAGAATTAGCCTAGGGAGGACGAAAATGACCTAAATGTTCATCCAATGACCCAAAAAAACCTATTGGATGCACATGATTGGTTAGAAACCCTAATTGGACAAGATTAAGTTTAGGGAGGACGAAAATGACCTAAATGTTCATCCAATGACAGAAAACACCTATTGGATACACAAGATTTGTTAGAAACCCTAATTGGACAAGATTAAGTTTAGGGAGGACGAAAATGACCTAAAATGTTCATCCAATGACACAAAAACACCTATTGGATGCACAAGATTGGTGAAAAACCCTAATTGGACAAGAATAAGCCTAGGGAGAATGAAAATGACCTAAATTTTCATCCATTGACACAAAACACCTATTGGATGGACAAGATTGGTTAAAAACCCTAATCGGACAAGATTAAGTGTAGGGAGGACAAAAATGACCTAAATGTTCATCCAATGACACAAAAATACGTATTGCACACACAAGATTGGTTAAAAACCCTAATTGGACAAGAATTAGCCTAGGGAGAACGAAAATGACCTAATTGTTCATCCAATGACACAAAAACACCTATTGGATGCACAAGATTGGTTAAAAACCCTAATTGGACAAGATTAAGTGTAGGGAGGACGAAAATGACATAAATATTCATCCAATGACACAAAAACAACTATTGGATGCACAAGATTGGTTAAAAACCCTAATTGGACAAGAATTAGCCTAGGGAGGACGAAAATGACCTAATTGTTCATCCAATGACACAAAAACACCTATTGGATGCACAAGATTGGATAGAAACCCTAATTGGACCAAACAAACTTTAGGGAGGACGAAAATAACCTAAATGTTCATCCAATGACACAAAACACCTATTGGATGCACAAGATTGGTTAAAAACCCTAATTGGACAAGAATTACCCTAGGGAGGACGAAAATGACCTAATTGTTCATCCAATACCAGAAAACAACTATTGGATGCACAAGATTGGTTAGAAACCCTAATTGGACAAGTATTAGCCTAGGGATGACGAAAATGACCTAATTGTTCATTCAATGACACAAACACACCTATTGGACGCACAAGAACCGTTAGAAACCCTAATTGGACAGGATTAAGTGTAGGGAGGACGAATAGGACCAAAATGTTCATCCAATGACAGAAAAAAACCTATTGGATGCACAAGATTGGTTAGAAACCCTAATTCGACAAGAATTAGCATAGGGAGGACGAAAATGACCTAAATGTTCATCCAATGACACAAAACACCTATTGGATGCACAAGATTGGTAAAAAACCCTAATTGGACAAGAATTACCCTAGGGAGGACGAAAATGATCTAATTGTTCATCCAATCACATAAAACAACTATTGGATGCACAAGATTGGTTAGAAACCCTAATTGGACAAGATTAAGTTTAGGGAGGACGAAAATGACCTAAATGTTCATCCAACGACACAAAACACCTATTGGATGCACAAGATTGGTTAAAAACCCTAACTGGACAAGAATTAGCCTAGGGAGGACGAAAATGACCTAATTGTTCATCCAATGACACAAAAACACCTATTGGATGCACAAGATTGGTTAGAAACCCCAATTGGACAAGATTAAGATTAGGGAGGACAAAATTTACCTAATTGTTCATCCAATGACACAAAATCACCTATTTGGATGCACAAGATTGGTTAGAAACCCTAATTGGACAAGATTAAGTGTAGGAAGAACGAAAATGATCTAAATCTTCATCCAATGACACAAAACACCTATTGGATGCACAAGATTTGTTAAAAACCCTAATTGGAAAAGAATAAATCTAGGAAGGAAGAAAAGGACCTAATTATTCATCCAATGACACAAAAACACGTATTGGATGCACAAGATTGGTTAAAAACCCTAATTGGACCAGAATAAGCCTAGGGAGGGAGAAAATGACCTAATTATTCATCGAATGACACAAAGATGCCTATTGGATGCACAAGATTGGTTAGAAACCCTACTTGGACAAGAATAAGCCTAGGGAGGTCGAAAATGACCTAATTGTTCATCCTATGACACAAACAAACCTATTGGATACACAAGATTGGTTAGAAACCCTAATTGGACAAGAATAAGCCTAGGGCGGTCGAAAATGACCTAATTGTTCATCCAATGAGACAAATACAACTATTTGATGCACAAGATTGGTTAGAAAACCTAATTGGACAAGCATAAGCCTTGGGAGGATGAAAATGACCTATATGTTAATCCAATGACACAAAAACACCTATTGGATGCACTGATTGATTAAAAACCCTAATTGGACAACATTAAGTGAAGGGAGGACGTAAAAGACCTAAATGTTCATCGAATGACACAAAAACACGTATTGGATGCACAAGATTTGTTAAAAATCCAAATGGGAGAAGAATTAGCCTAGGGAGGACGAAAATGACCTAATTGTTCATCCAATGACACAAAAACACCTATTGGATGCACAAGATTTGTTAAAAACCCGAATTGGACAAGAATAAGTCTAGGAAGGAAGAAAAGGACCTAATTATTCATCCAATGACACAAAGACGCCTATTGGATGCACAAGATTGGTTAGAAACCCTAATTGGACAAGAATAAGCCTAGGGAGGTTGAAAATGACCTAAATGTTCATCCAATGACACAAAAAAACCTATTGGATGCACAAGATTTATTAGAAACCAAAATTGGACAAGATTAAGCATAAGCAGGACGAAAATGACCTTAATGTTCATCCAATTACACAAAAACACCTATTGGATGCAGAAGATTGGTTAAAAACACTAATTGGACAAGATTAAGTGTAGGGAGGACGAAAATGACCTAAATGTTCATCCAATGACACATAAACACCTAGTGGATGCTCAAGATTGGTTAGAAACCCTAATTGGACAAGAATAAGCCTAGGGAGGTCGAAAATGACCTAATTGTTCATCCTATAACACAAACAAACCTATTGGATACACAAGATTGGTTAGAAACCCTAATTGGACAAGAATAAGCCTAGGGAGGTTGAAAATGACCTAAATGTTCATCCAATGACACAAAAATACCTATTGGATGCACAAGATTTATTAGAAACCAAAATTGGACAAGATTAAGCATAAGCAGGACCAAAATGACCTTAATGTTCATCCAATTACACAAAAACACCTATTGGATGCAGAAGATTGGTTAAAAACACTAATTGGACAAGATTAAGTGTAGGGAGGACGAAAATGACCTAAATGTTCATCCAATGACACATAAACACCTAGTGGATGCACAAGATTGGTTAGAAACCCTAATTGGACAAGAATAAGCCTAGGGAGGTCGAAAATGACCTAATTGTTCATCCAATGACACAAATACAACTATTTGATGCACAAGATTGGTTAGAAACCCTAATTGGACAAGCATAAGCCTTGGGAGGATGAAAATGACCTAAATGTTAATCCAATGACACAAAAACACCTATTGGATACACAAGATTGATTAAAAACCCTAATTGGACAATATTAAGTGAAGGGAGGACGAAAATGACCTAAATGTTCATCGAATGACACAAAAACACGTATTGGATGCACAAGATTTGTTAAAAATCCAAATGGGAGAAGAATTAGCCTAGGGAGGACGAAAATGACCTATGACGTAATTGTTCATCCAATGATACAAAAACACCTATTAGATGCACAAAATTGGTTAGAAACCCTAATTGGAAAAGATTAAGTGTAGGGAGGACGAAAATGACATAAATACTCATCCAATGACACAAAAACACCTATTGGATGCACAAGATTGGTTAAAAACCCTAATTGGACAAGATTAAGTGTAAGGAGTACGAAAATGACATAAATATTCATCCAATGACACAAAAAAACCTATTGGATGCACAAGATTGGTTAAAAACCCTAATTGGACAATAATTAGCCTAGGTTGGACGAAAATGACGTAAATGTTCATCCAACGACACAAAAACACCTATTGGAAGTACAAGATTGGTTAGAAACCCTAATTGGACAAGAATTAGCCTAGGGATGACGAAAATGACCTAAATGTTCATCCAATGACACAAAACACCTATTGGATGCACAAGATTGGTTAAAAACTCTAATTGGACAAGAATTAGCCTAGGGATACGAAAATGACCTAATAGTTCATCCAATGACACAAAAACACCTATTGGATGCACAAGATTGGTTAAAAACCCTAATTGGACAAGATTAAGTGTAGGGAGGACGAAAATGACCTAAAACGTTCATCCAATGACACAAAACACCTATTGGATGCACAAGATTGGTTAAAAACCCTAATTGGACAAGAATAAGCCTAGGGAGAACGAAAATGACCTAAAATTTCATCCATTGACACAAAACACCTATTGGATGCACAAGATTGGTTAAAAACCCTAATTGGACAAGAATTAGCCTAGGGTGGACGAAAATGACCTAATTGTTCATCCAATGATACAAAAACACCTATTGGATGCACAATATTGGTTAGAAACCCTAATTGGACAAGATTAAGTTTAGGAAGGACGAAAATGACCTAAATGTTCATCCAATGACACAAAACACCTATTGGATGCACAAGATTGGTTAAAAACCGTATTTGGACAAGAATTAGCCTAGGGAGGCAAAAATGACCTAATTGTTCATCCAATGACAAAAAAAACACCTATTGGATGCACATGATTGGTTAGAAACCCTAATTGGACAAGATTAAGTTTAGGGAGGAAGAAAATGACCTAAATGTTCATCCAATGACACAAAAAAACCTATTGGATGCACATGATTTGTTAGAAACCCTAATTGGACAAGATTAAGTTTAGGGAGGACGAAAATGACCTAAATGTTCATCCAATGATACAAAAACACCTATTGGAAGTACAAGATTGGTTAGAAACCCTAATTGGACAAGAATTAGCCTAGGGATGACGAAAATGACTTAAATGTTCATCCAATGACACAAAACACCTATTGGATGCACAAGATTGGTTAAAAACCGTATTTGGACAAGAATTAGCCTAGGGAGGCAAAAATGACCTAATTGTTCATCCAATGACAAAAAAAACACCTATTGGATGCACATGATTGGTTAGAAACCCTAATTGGACAAGATTAAGTTTAGGGAGGAAGAAAATGACCTAAATGTTCATCCAATGACACAAAAAAACCTATTGGATGCACATGATTTGTTAGAAACCCTAATTGGACAAGATTAAGTTTAGGGAGGACGAAAATGACCTAAATGTTCATCCAATGATACAAAAACACCTATTGGATGCACAAAATTGGTTAGAAACCCTAATTGGACAAGATTAAGTGTAGGGAGGACGAAAATGACATAAATATTCATCCAATGACACAAAAACACCTATTGGATGCACAAGATTGGTTAAAAACCCTAATTGGACAAGAATTAGCCTAGGGAGGACGAAAATGACGTAAATGTTCATCCAACGACACAAAAACACCTATTGGAAGTACAAGATTGGTTAGAAACCCTAATTGGACAAGAATTAGCCTAGGGAGGACGAAAATGAGCTAAATGTTCATCCAATGACACAAAACACCTATTGGATGCACAAGATTGCTTAAAAACCCTAATTGGACAAGAATTAGCCTAGGGAGGACGAAAATGACCTAATTGTTCATCCAATGACCCAAAAAAACCTATTGGATGCACATGATTGGTTAGAAACCCTAATTGGACAAGATTAAGTTTAGGGAGGACGAAAATGACCTAAATGTTCATCCAATGACAGAAAACACCTATTGGATACACAAGATTTGTTAGAAACCCTAATTGGACAAGATTAAGTTTAGGGAGGACGAAAATGACCTAAAATGTTCATCCAATGACACAAAAACACCTATTGGATGCACAAGATTGGTGAAAAACCCTAATTGGACAAGAATAAGCCTAGGGAGAATGAAAATGACCTAAATTTTCATCCATTGACACAAAACACCTATTGGATGGACAAGATTGGTTAAAAACCCTAATCGGACAAGATTAAGTGTAGGGAGGACAAAAATGACCTAAATGTTCATCCAATGACACAAAAATACGTATTGCACACACAAGATTGGTTAAAAACCCTAATTGGACAAGAATTAGCCTAGGGAGGACGAAAATGACCTAATTGTTCATCCAATGACACAAAAACACCTATTGGATGCACAAGATTGGTTAAAAACCCTAATTGGACAAGAATAAGACTAGGGAGGACGAAAATGACCTAATTATTCATCCAATGACAAACACACCTTTTGGATGCACAAGATTGGTTAGAAACCCCAATTGGACAAGAATAAGCCTAGGGAGGTCGAAAATGACCTAATTATTCATCCAATGACACAAACACAACTATTGGTTGCACAAGAATGGTTAAAAACCATAATTGGACAAGAATTAGCCTAGGGAGGACGAAAATGACCTAATTGTTCATCCAATGACACAATAACACCTATTGGTTGCACAAGATTTGTTAAAAACCCTAATTGGACAAGAATAAGCCTAGGGAAGACGAAAATGACCTAATTATTCATCCAATGACACAAAGACGCCTATTGGATGCACAAGATTTGTTAAAAACCCTAATTGGACAAGAATAAGTCTAGGAAGGAAGAAAAGGACCTAATTATTCATCCAATGACACAAAAACACGTATTGGATGCACAAGATTGGTTAAAAACCCTAATTGGACCAGAATAAGCCTAGGGAGGACGAAAATGACCTAATTATTCATCCAATGACACAAAGACGCCTATTGGATGCACAAGATTGGTTAGAAACCCTACTTGGACAAGATTAAGCCTAGGGAGGTCGAAAATGACCTAATTGTTCATCCTATGACACAAACAAACCTATTGGATACACAAGATTGGTTAGAAACCCTAATTGGACAAGAATAAGCCTAGGGCGGTCGAAAATGACCTAATTGTTCATCCAATGACACAAATACAACTATTTGATGCACAAGATTGGTTAGAAAACCTAATTGGACAAGCATAAGCCTTGGGAGGATGAAAATGACCTATATGTTAATCCAATGACACAAAAACACCTATTGGATGCACTGATTGATGAAAAACCCTAATTGGACAACATTAAGTGAAGGGAGGACGTAAAAGACCTAAATGTTCATCGAATGACACAAAAACACGTATTGGATGCACAAGATTTGTTAAAAATCCAAATGGGAGAAGAATTAGCCTAGGGAGGACGAAAATGACCTAATTGTTCATCCAATGACACAAAAACACCTATTGGATGCACAAGATTTGTTAAAAACCCGAATTGGAGAAGAATAAGTCTAGGAAGGAAGAAAAGGACCTAATTATTCATCCAATGACATAAAGACGCCTATTGGATGCACAAGATTGGTTAGAAACCCTAATTGGACAAGAATAAGCCTAGGGAGGTTGAAAATGACCTAAATGTTCATCCAATGACACAAAAAAACCTATTGGATGCACAAGATTTATTAGAAACCAAAATTGGACAAGATTAAGCATAAGCAGGACGAAAATGACCTTAATGGTCATCCAATTACACAAAAACACCTATTGGATGCACAAGATTGGTTAAAAACCCTAATTGGACAAGAATAAGTCTAGGAAGGACGAAAAGGACCTAATTATTCATCCAATGACACAAAGACGCCTATTGGATGCACAAGATTGGTTAGAAACCCTAATTGGACAAGAATAAGCATAGGGAGGTTGAAAATGACCTAAATGTTCATCCAATGACACAAAAATACCTATTGGATGCACAAGATTTATTAGAATCCAAAATTGGACAAGATTAAGCATAAGCAGGACCAAAATGACCTTAATGTTCATCCTATTACACAAAAACACCTATTGGATGCAGAAGATTGGTTAAAAACACTAATTGGACAAGATTAAGTGTAGGGAGGACGAAAATGACCTAAATGTTCATCCAATGACACAAAAACACCTATTGGATGCACAAGATTGGTTAGAAACCCTAATTGGACAAGAATAAGCCTAGGGAGGTCGAAAATGACCTAATTGTTCATCCAATGACACAAATACAACTATTTGATGCACAAGATTGGTTAGAAACCCTAATTGGACAAGCATAAGCCTTGGGAGGATGAAAATGACCTAAATGTTAATCCAATGACACAAAAACACCTATTGGATACACAAGATTGATTAAAAACCCTAATTGGACAATATTAAGTGAAGGGAGGACGAAAATGACCTAAATGTTCATCGAATGACACAAAAACACGTATTGGATGAACAAGATTTGTTAAAAATCCAAATGGGAGAAGAATTAGCCTAGGGAGGACGAAAATGACCTATGACGTAATTGTTCATCCAATGATACAAAAACACCTATTAGATGCACAAAATTGGTTAGAAACCCTAATTGGAAAAGATTAAGTGTAGGGAGGACGAAAATGACATAAATACTCATCCAATGACACAAAAACACCTATTGGATGCACAAGATTGGTTAAAAACCCTAATTGTACAAGATTAAGTGTAGGGAGTACGAAAATGACATAAATATTCATCCAATGACACAAAAACACCTATTGGATGCACAAGATTGGTTAAACACCCTAATTGGACAAGAATTAGCCTAGGGAGGACGAAAATGACCTAAATGTTCATCCAATGACAGAAAACACCTATTGGATACACAAGATTTGTTAGAAACCCTAATTGGACAAGATTAAGTTTAGGGAGGACGAAAATGACCTAAAATGTTCATCCAATGACACAAAACACCTATTGGATGCACAAGATTGGTTAAAAACCCTAATTGGACAAGAATTAGTTTAGGGAGGACGAAAATGACCTAATTGTTCATCCAATGACACAAAAAAACCTATTGGATGCACATGATTTGTTAGAAACCCTAATTGGACAAGATTAAGTTTAGGGACGACGAAAATGACCTAAATGTTCATCCAATGATACAAAAACACCTATTGGATGCACAAAATTGGTTAGAAACCCTAATTGGACAAGATTAAGTGTAGGGAGGACGAAAATGACATAAAAATTCATCCAATGACACAAAAACACCTATTGGATGCACAAGATTGGTTAAAAACCCTAATTGGACAAGATTAAGTGTAAGGAGTACGAAAATGACATAAATATTCATCCAATGACACAAAAAAACCTATTGGATGCACAAGATTGGTTAAAAACCCTAATTGGACAAGAATTAGCCTAGGGATGACGAAAATGACCTAAATGTTCATCCAATGACACAAAACACCTATTGGATGCACAAGATTGGTTAAAAACTCTAATTGGACAAGAATTAGCCTAGGGATACGAAAATGACCTAAATGTTCATCGAATGACACAAAAACATCTATTGGATGCACAAGATTGCTTAAAAACCCTAATTGGACAAGATTAAGTGTAGGGAGGACGAAAATGACATAAATATTCATCCAATGACACAAAAACAACTATTGGATGCACAAGATTGGTTAAAAACCCTAATTGGACAAGAATTAGCCTAGGGAGGACGAAAATGACGTAAATGTTCATCCAACGACACAAAAACACCTATTGGAAGTACAAGATTGGTTAGAAACCCTAATTTGACAAGAATTAGCCTAGGGAGGACGAAAATGAGCTAAATGTTCATCCAATGACACAAAACACCTATTGGATGCACAAGATTGCTTAAAAACCCTAATTGGACAAGAATTAGCCTAGGGAGGACGAAAATGACCTAAATGTTCATCCAATGACCCAAAAAAACCTATTGGATGCACATGATTGGTTAGAAACCCTAATTGGACAAGATTAAGTTTAGGGAGGACGAAAATGACCTAAATGTTCATCCAATGACAGAAAACACCTATTGGATACACAAGATTTGTTAGAAACCCTAATTGGACAAGATTAAGTTTAGGGAGGACGAAAATGACCTAAAATGTTCATCCAATGACACAAAAACACCTATTGGATGCACAAGATTGGTGAAAAACCCTAATTGGACAAGAATAAGCCTAGGGAGAATGAAAATGACCTAAATTTTCATCCATTGACACAAAACACCTATTGGATGGACAAGATTGGTTAAAAACCCTAATCGGACAAGATTAAGTGTAGGGAGGACAAAAATGACCTAAATGTTCATCCAATGACACAAAAATACGTATTGCACACACAAGATTGGTTAAAAACCCTAATTGGACAAGAATTAGCCTAGGGAGAACGAAAATGACCTAATTGTTCATCCAATGACACAAAAACACCTATTGGATGCACAAGATTGGTTAAAAACCCTAATTGGACAAGATTAAGTGTAGGGAGGACGAAAATGACATAAATATTCATCCAATGACACAAAAACAACTATTGGATGCACAAGATTGGTTAAAAACCCTAATTGGACAAGAATTAGCCTAGGGAGGACGAAAATGACCTAATTGTTCATCCAATGACACAAAAACACCTATTGGATGCACAAGATTGGATAGAAACCCTAATTGGACCAAACAAACTTTAGGGAGGACGAAAATAACCTAAATGTTCATCCAATGACACAAAACACCTATTGGATGCACAAGATTGGTTAAAAACCCTAATTGGACAAGAATTACCCTAGGGAGGACGAAAATGACCTAATTGTTCATCCAATACCAGAAAACAACTATTGGATGCACAAGATTGGTTAGAAACCCTAATTGGACAAGTATTAGCCTAGGGATGACGAAAATGACCTAATTGTTCATTCAATGACACAAACACACCTATTGGACGCACAAGAACCGTTAGAAACCCTAATTGGACAGGATTAAGTGTAGGGAGGACGAATAGGACCAAAATGTTCATCCAATGACAGAAAAAAACCTATTGGATGCACAAGATTGGTTAGAAACCCTAATTCGACAAGAATTAGCATAGGGAGGACGAAAATGACCTAAATGTTCATCCAATGACACAAAACACCTATTGGATGCACAAGATTGGTAAAAAACCCTAATTGGACAAGAATTACCCTAGGGAGGACGAAAATGATCTAATTGTTCATCCAATCACATAAAACAACTATTGGATGCACAAGATTGGTTAGAAACCCTAATTGGACAAGATTAAGTTTAGGGAGGACGAAAATGACCTAAATGTTCATCCAACGACACAAAACACCTATTGGATGCACAAGATTGGTTAAAAACCCTAACTGGACAAGAATTAGCCTAGGGAGGACGAAAATGACCTAATTGTTCATCCAATGACACAAAAACACCTATTGGATGCACAAGATTGGTTAGAAACCCCAATTGGACAAGATTAAGATTAGGGAGGACAAAATTTACCTAATTGTTCATCCAATGACACAAAAACACCTATTTGGATGCACAAGATTGGTTAGAAACCCTAATTGGACAAGATTAAGTGTAGGAAGAACGAAAATGATCTAAATCTTCATCCAATGACACAAAACACCTATTGGATGCACAAGATTTGTTAAAAACCCTAATTGGACAAGAATAAGTCTAGGAAGGAAGAAAAGGACCTAATTATTCATCCAATGACACAAAAACACGTATTGGATGCACAAGATTGGTTAAAAACCCTAATTGGACCAGAATAAGCCTAGGGAGGGAGAAAATGACCTAATTATTCATCGAATGACACAAAGACGCCTATTGGATGCACAAGATTGGTTAGAAACCCTACTTGGACAAGAATAAGCCTAGGGAGGTCGAAAATGACCTAATTGTTCATCCTATGACACAAACAAACCTATTGGATACACAAGATTGGTTAGAAACCCTAATTGGACAAGAATAAGCCTAGGGCGGTCGAAAATGACCTAATTGTTCATCCAATGAGACAAATACAACTATTTGATGCACAAGATTGGTTAGAAAACCTAATTGGACAAGCATAAGCCTTGGGAGGATGAAAATGACCTATATGTTAATCCAATGACACAAAAACACCTATTGGATGCACTGATTGATTAAAAACCCTAATTGGACAACATTAAGTGAAGGGAGGACGTAAAAGACCTAAATGTTCATCGAATGACACAAAAACACGTATTGGATGCACAAGATTTGTTAAAAATCCAAATGGGAGAAGAATTAGCCTAGGGAGGACGAAAATGACCTAATTGTTCATCCAATGACACAAAAACACCTATTGGATGCACAAGATTTGTTAAAAACCCGAATTGGACAAGAATAAGTCTAGGAAGGAAGAAAAGGACCTAATTATTCATCCAATGACACAAAGACGCCTATTGGATGCACAAGATTGGTTAGAAACCCTAATTGGACAAGAATAAGCCTAGGGAGGTTGAAAATGACCTAAATGTTCATCCAATGACACAAAAATACCTATTGGATGCACAAGATTTATTAGAAACCAAAATTGGACAAGATTAAGCATAAGCAGGACCAAAATGACCTTAATGTTCATCCAATTACACAAAAACACCTATTGGATGCAGAAGATTGGTTAAAAACACTAATTGGACAAGATTAAGTGTAGGGAGGACGAAAATGACCTAAATGTTCATCCAATGACACATAAACACCTAGTGGATGCTCAAGATTGGTTAGAAACCCTAATTGGACAAGAATAAGCCTAGGGAGGTCGAAAATGACCTAATTGTTCATCCTATAACACAAACAAACCTATTGGATACACAAGATTGGTTAGAAACCCTAATTGGACAAGAATAAGCCTAGGGAGGACGAAAATGACCTAATTGTTCATCCAATGACACAAATACAACTATTTGATGCACAAGATTGGTTAGAAACCCTAATTGGACAAGCATAAGCCTTGGGAGGATGAAAATGACCTAAATGTTAATCCAATGACACAAAAACACCTATTGGATACACAAGATTGATTAAAAACCCTAATTGGACAATATTAAGTGAAGGGAGGACGAAAATGACCTAAATGTTCATCGAATGACACAAAAACACGTATTGGATGCACAAGATTTGTTAAAAATCCAAATGGGAGAAGAATTAGCCTAGGGAGGACGAAAATGACCTATGACGTAATTGTTCATCCAATGATACAAAAACACCTATTAGATGCACAAAATTGGTTAGAAACCCTAATTGGAAAAGATTAAGTGTAGGGAGGACGAAAATGACATAAATACTCATCCAATGACACAAAAACACCTATTGGATGCACAAGATTGGTTAAAAACCCTAATTGTACAAGATTAAGTGTAGGCAGTACGAAAATGACATAAATATTCATCCAATGACACAAAAACACCTATTGGATGCACAAGATTGGTTAAAAACCCTAATTGGACAAGATTAAGTGTAAGGAGTACGAAAATGACATAAATATTCATCCAATGACACAAAAAAACCTATTGGATGCACAAGATTGGTTAAAAACCCTAATTGGACAAGAATTAGCCTAGGTTGGACGAAAATGACGTAAATGTTCATCCAACGACACAAAAACACCTATTGGAAGTACAAGATTGGTTAGAAACCCTAATTGGACAAGAATTAGCCTAGGGATGACGAAAATGACCTAAATGTTCATCCAATGACACAAAACACCTATTGGATGCACAAGATTGGTTAAAAACTCTAATTGGACAAGAATTAGCCTAGGGATACGAAAATGACCTAATAGTTCATCCAATGACACAAAAACACCTATTGGATGCACATGATTGGTTAGAAACCCTAATTGGACAAGATTAAGTTTAGGGAGGACGAAAATGACCTAAATGTTCATCCAATGATACAAAAACACCTATTGGATGCACAAAATTGGTTAGAAACCCTAATTGGACAAGATTAAGTGTAGGGAGGACGAAAATGACATAAAAATTCATCCAATGACACAAAAACACCTATTGGATGCACAAGATTGGTTAAAAACCCTAATTGGACAAGATTAAGTGTAAGGAGTACGAAAATACCATAAATATTCATCCAATGACACAAAAAAACCTATTGGATGCACAAGATTGGTTAAAAACCCTAATTGGACAAGAATTAGCCTAGGTTGGACGAAAATGACGTAAATGTTCATCCAACGACACAAAAACACCTATTGGAAGTACAAGATTGGTTAGAAACCCTAATTGGACAAGAATTAGCCTAGGGAGGACGAAAATGACCTAAATGTTCATCCAATGACACAAAACACCTATTGGATGCACAAGATTGGTTAAAAACTCTAATTGGACAAGAATTAGCCTAGGGATACGAAAATGACCTAATAGTTCATCCAATGACACAAAAACACCTATTGGATGCACATGATTGGTTAGAAACCCTAATTGGACAAGATTAAGTTTAGGGAGGACGAAAATGACCTAAAACGTTCATCCAATGACACAAAACACCTATTGGATGCACAAGATTGGTGAAAAACCCTAATTGGACAAGAATAAGCCTAGGGAGAACGAAAATGACCTAAATTTTCATCCATTGACACAAAACACCTATTGGATGGACAAGATTGGTTAAAAACCCTAATTGGACAAGATTAAGTGTAGGGAGGACAAAAATGACCTAAATGTTCATCCAATGACACAAAAATACGTATTGCACACACAAGATTGGTTAAAAACCGTAATTGGACAAGAATTAGCCTAGGGAGGACGAAAATGACCTAATTGTTCATCCAATGACACAAAAACACCTATTGGATGCACAAGATTGGTTAAAAACCCTAATTGGACAAGA